>OW679201.1:121291885-121361897 GCA_940337035.1 Agriotes lineatus | reverse complement strand
AGTAGGTAATTATTTAGAAAGAGCATGTTAGTGATTATTTTTAAATTGGAATTGTTTTTTACTACATAAAATTATTGCTTGGTCAACTAATCCTGTTATTACACTTTTTTTGTATTTTCTTGTTGTGTTCAAATTTAAACTTAAATATCTATTTGTTTTGGTTTGTTTTCTATAGCTATTTGTGCTAATATTGCCATAACCTTCTCTTGTTAAAGTTAAATCTAGGAAATTTATTAATTTGTTATTGTTTTCATTTTATATGGTAAATTCTAATCTGGGGTGGATATTGTTATTTTTTTTTCATTTTGTTTGTTCCCATTATGATAGCGTCGACATATCTTTGATACAGTGAAATATGTTGATTATTTTAATGAGTTTTTTTCCAAATCCATTAATACCAATTGAGCGACTGTACTGGATATTGGTGACCCCATTGGTACTCCGAAATTTTGATTATATATTGTTATGATGCACCATACGTTGGTCGGAGATAAAATTAAAATGTATAAAAGAAATTGGGATGTTAGTACAATCCATATTAACCCATTAAAAAAGGTTGATGTTGTTTATAAAAATTTAATGAATAAATTTGAGTTAAAGCAAATTAGTAATGAAATGATAGCTATTGAACGTTTACAGGTGGTTTGAATATAAAAAGAATTTTATTTTGAGTAATTATATTTGACAAATGTTAATAGAAAAGTGAAAAAAGAAAAGGGGAACAAATTATAAAGTTTTTAATATATAGAAAGTTTTAATTATTGATTATTGTTGGTTTTTTATTTTTTTTATTTCTTTAAAACATTATAAGTATTCTGTTAAGTTTCAGTGTCAGATTTCCAATTTATTGCGTTAGGAGACTTTCTTATTGCAATGCATTCTAAGAGTAAACATTTTTTTAAATGTACTTCATTGTGTAAAATGTTAAGGTTTTCTAAATTGAACTTGTGAAATTTGTTTACAGCGTGATCAGATGAGGCCGTGCTTGGATTATAGGGGTTCATATTTTCGCTTTTACAGATTGCTTGTGTTGTGACATACGTTTTTAAGGTATTGTTTGGTTTGTCCTATATATGTTGCATTACAATTATTACAATCAACTTGGTATATAAGGTGTGATTTAAAGTTTTTGTCATTTTTATCTTTTAAGTTTTTGTAGAACATTCTTTGGAGTCTATTTTTCCGGATAGACTAGCGATGTAAGGTATTGTGGTGTAACATTTCTTTCCTCTTGTTTGTTGTTAAATTTATTGTTTAAAACATTTATTTGTAAGTTTATTGAATTGTTTTTGTTGTTACATTTTTGTAACATTTTCATTCTAGTTTTGATAGTTTTGTTTATAAAATCGAGTAGGTAATTATTTAGAAAGAGCATGTTAGTGATTATTTTTAAATTGGAATTGTTTTTTACTACATAAAATTATTGCTTGGTCAACTAATCCTGTTATTACACTTTTTTTGTATTTTCTTGTTGTGTTCAAATTTAAACTTAAATATCTATTTGTTTTGGTTTGTTTTCTATAGCTATTTGTGCTAATATTGCCATAACCTTCTCTTGTTAAAGTTAAATCTAGGAAATTTATTAATTTGTTATTGTTTTCATTTTCTATGGTAAATTCTAATCTGGGGTGGATATTGTTATTTTTTTTTCATTTTGTTTGTTCCCATTATGATAGCGTCGACATATCTTTGATACAGTGAAATATGTTGATTATTTTAATGAGTTTTTTTCCAAATCCATTAATACCAATTGAGCGACTGTACTGGATATTGGTGACCCCATTGGTACTCCGAAATTTTGATTATATATTGTTATGATGCACCATACGTTGGTCGGAGATAAAATTAAAATGTATAAAAGAAATTGGGATGTTAGTACAATCCATATTAACCCATTAAAAAAGGTTGATGATGTTTATAAAAGTTTAATGAATAAATTTGAGTTAAAGCAAATTAGTAATGAAATGATAGCTATTGAACGTTTACAGGTGGTTTGAATATAAAAAGAATTTTATTTTGAGTAATTATATTTGACAAATGTTAATAGAAAAATAAAAAAAGAAAAGGGGAACAAATTATAACGTTTTTGATATATAGAAAGTTTTAATTATTGATTATTGTTGGTTTTTTATTTTTTTTTATTTATTTAAAACATTATCATAAGTATTATGTAAAGTTTCAGTGTCAGATTTCTAATTTATTGCGTTAGGAGACTCTCTTATTTCAATGCATTCTAAGAGTAAACATTTTTTTAAATGTACTTCATTGTGTAAAATGTTAAGGTTTTCTAAATTGAACTTGTGAAATTTGTTTACAGCGTGATCAGATGAGGCCGTCCTTGGATTAGAGGGGTTCACATTTTCGCTTTTACAGATTGCTTGTGTTGTGACATACGTTTTTAAGGTATTGTTTGGTTTGTCCTATATATGTTGCATTACAATTATTACAATCAACTTGGTATATAAGGTGTGATTTAAAGTTTTTGTCATTTTTATCTTTTAAGTTTTTGTAGAACATTCTTTGGAGTCTATTTTTCCGGATAGACTAGCGATGTAAGGTATTGTGGTGTAACATTTCTTTCCTCTTGTTTGTTGTTAAATTTATTGTTTAAAACATTTATTTGTAAGTTTATTGAATTGTTTTTGTTGTTACATTTTTGTAACATTTTCATTCTAGTTTTGATAGTTTTGTTTATAAAATCGAGTAGGTAATTATTTAGAAAGAGCATGTTAGTGATTATTTTTAAATTGGAATTGTTTTTTACTACATAAAATTATTGCTTGGTCAACTAATCCTGTTATTACACTTTTTTTGTATTTTCTTGTTGTGTTCAAATTTAAACTTAAATATCTATTTGTTTTGGTTTGTTTTCTATAGCTATTTGTGCTAATATTGCCATAACCTTCTCTTGTTAAAGTTAAATCTAGGAAATTTATTAATTTGTTATTGTTTTCATTTTCTATGGTAAATTCTAATCTGGGGTGGATATTGTTATTTTTTTTTCATTTTGTTTGTTCCAATTATGATAGCGTCGACATATCTTTGATACAGTGAAATATGTTGATTATTTTAATGAGTTTTTTCCAAATCCATTAATACCAATTGAGCGACTGTACTGGATATTGGTGACCCCATTGGTACTCCGAAATTTTGATTATATATTGTTATGATGCACCATACGTTGGTCGGAGATAAAATTAAAATGTATAAAAGAAATTGGGATGTTAGTACAATCCATATTAACCAATTAAAAAAGGTTGATGATGTTTATAAAAGTTTAATGAATACATTTGAGTTAAAGCAAATTAGTAATGAAATGATAGCTATTGAACGTTTACAGGTGGTTTGAATATAAAAAGAATTTTATTTTGAGTAATTATATTTGACAAATGTTAATAGAAAAATAAAAAAAGAAAAGGGGAACAAATTATAACGTTTTTGATATATAGAAAGTTTTAATTATTGATTATTGTTGGTTTTTTATTTTTTTTTATTTATTTAAAACATTATCATAAGTATTATGTAAAGTTTCAGTGTCAGATTTCTAATTTATTGCGTTAGGAGACTCTCTTATTTCAATGCATTCTAAGAGTAAACATTTTTTTAAATGTACTTCATTGTGTAAAATGTTAAGGTTTTCTAAATTGAACTTGTGAAATTTGTTTACAGCGTGATCAGATGAGGCCGTCCTTGGATTAGAGGGGTTCACATTTTCGCTTTTACAGATTGCTTGTGTTGTGACATACGTTTTTAAGGTATTGTTTGGTTTGTCCTATATATGTTGCATTACAATTATTACAATCAACTTGGTATATAAGGTGTGATTTAAAGTTTTTGTCATTTTTATCTTTTAAGTTTTTGTAGAACATTCTTTGGAGTCTATTTTTCCGGATAGACTAGGGATGTAAGGTATTGTGGTGTAACATTTCTTTCCTCTTGTTTGTTGTTAAATTTATTGTTTAAAACATTTATTTGTAAGTTTATTGAATTGTTTTTGTTGTTACATTTTTGTAACATTTTCATTCTAGTTTTGATAGTTTTGTTTATAAAATCGAGTAGGTAATTATTTAGAAAGAGCATGTTAGTGATTATTTTTAAATTGGAATTGTTTTTTACTACATAAAATTATTGCTTGGTCAACTAATCCTGTTATTACACTTTTTTTGTATTTTCTTGTTGTGTTCAAATTTAAACTTAAATATCTATTTGTTTTGGTTTGTTTTCTATAGCTATTTGTGCTAATATTGCCATAACCTTCTCTTGTTAAAGTTAAATCTAGGAAATTTATTAATTTGTTATTGTTTTCATTTTATATGGTAAATTCTAATCTGGGGTGGATATTGTTATTTTTTTTTCATTTTGTTTGTTCCCATTATGATAGCGTCGACATATCTTTGATACAGTGAAATATGTTGATTATTTTAATGAGTTTTTTTCCAAATCCATTAATACCAATTGAGCGACTGTACTGGATATTGGTGACCCCATTGGTACTCCGAAATTTTGATTATATATTGTTATGATGCACCATACGTTGGTCGGAGATAAAATTAAAATGTATAAAAGAAATTGGGATGTTAGTACAATCCATATTAACCCATTAAAAAAGGTTGATGTTGTTTATAAAAGTTTAATGAATAAATTTGAGTTAAAGCAAATTAGTAATGAAATGATAGCTATTGAACGTTTACAGGTGGTTTGAATATAAAAAGAATTTTATTTTGAGTAATTATATTTGACAAATGTTAATAGAAAAGTGAAAAAAGAAAAGGGGAACAAATTATAAAGTTTTTAATATATAGAAAGTTTTAATTATTGATTATTGTTGGTTTTTTATTTTTTTTATTTCTTTAAAACATTATAAGTATTCTGTTAAGTTTCAGTGTCAGATTTCCAATTTATTGCGTTAGGAGACTTTCTTATTTCAATGCATTCTAAGAGTAAACATTTTTTTAAATGTACTTCATTGTGTAAAATGTTAAGGTTTTCTAAATTGAACTTGTGAAATTTGTTTACAGCGTGATCAGATGAGGCCGTGCTTGGATTATAGGGGTTCATATTTTCGCTTTTACAGATTGCTTGTGTTGTGACATACGTTTTTAAGGTATTGTTTGGTTTGTCCTATATATGTTGCATTACAATTATTACAATCAACTTGGTATATAAGGTGTGATTTAAAGTTTTTGTCATTTTTATCTTTTAAGTTTTTGTAGAACATTCTTTGGAGTCTATTTTTCCGGATAGACTAGCGATGTAAGGTATTGTGGTGTAACATTTCTTTCCTCTTGTTTGTTGTTAAATTTATTGTTTAAAACATTTATTTGTAAGTTTATTGAATTGTTTTTGTTGTTACATTTTTGTAACATTTTCATTCTAGTTTTGATAGTTTTGTTTATAAAATCGAGTAGGTAATTATTTAGAAAGAGCATGTTAGTGATTATTTTTAAATTGGAATTGTTTTTTACTACATAAAATTATTGCTTGGTCAACTAATCCTGTTATTACACTTTTTTTGTATTTTCTTGTTGTGTTCAAATTTAAACTTAAATATCTATTTGTTTTGGTTTGTTTTCTATAGCTATTTGTGCTAATATTGCCATAACCTTCTCTTGTTAAAGTTAAATCTAGGAAATTTATTAATTTGTTATTGTTTTCATTTTCTATGGTAAATTCTAATCTGGGGTGGATATTGTTATTTTTTTTTCATTTTGTTTGTTCCCATTATGATAGCGTCGACATATCTTTGATACAGTGAAATATGTTGATTATTTTAATGAGTTTTTTTCCAAATCCATTAATACCAATTGAGCGACTGTACTGGATATTGGTGACCCCATTGGTACTCCGAAATTTTGATTATATATTGTTATGATGCACCATACGTTGGTCGGAGATAAAATTAAAATGTATAAAAGAAATTGGGATGTTAGTACAATCCATATTAACCCATTAAAAAAGGTTGATGATGTTTATAAAAGTTTAATGAATAAATTTGAGTTAAAGCAAATTAGTAATGAAATGATAGCTATTGAACGTTTACAGGTGGTTTTAATATAAAAAGAATTTTATTTTGAGTAATTATATTTGACAAATGTTAATAGAAAAGTGAAAAAAGAAAAGGGGAACAAATTATAAAGTTTTTAATATATAGAAAGTTTTAATTATTGATTATTGTTGGTTTTTTATTTTTTTTATTTCTTTAAAGCATTATAAGTATTCTGTTAAGTTTCAGTGTCAGATTTCCAATTTATTGCGTTAGGAGACTTTCTTATTTCAATGCATTCTAAGAGTAAACATTTTTTTAAATGTACTTCATTGTGTAAAATGTTAAGGTTTTCTAAATTGAACTTGTGAAATTTGTTTACAGCGTGATCAGATGAGGCCGTGCTTGGATTATAGGGGTTCATATTTTCGCTTTTACAGATTGCTTGTGTTGTGACATACGTTTTTAAGGTATTGTTTGGTTTGTCCTATATATGTTGCATTACAATTATTACAATCAACTTGGTATATAAGGTGTGATTTAAAGTTTTTGTCATTTTTATCTTTTAAGTTTTTGTAGAACATTCTTTGGAGTCTATTTTTCCGGATAGACTAGCGATGTAAGGTATTGTGGTGTAACATTTCTTTCCTCTTGTTTGTTGTTAAATTTATTGTTTAAAACATTTATTTGTAAGTTTATTGAATTGTTTTTGTTGTTACATTTTTGTAACATTTTCATTCTAGTTTTGATAGTTTTGTTTATAAAATCGAGTAGGTAATTATTTAGAAAGAGCATGTTAGTGATTATTTTTAAATTGGAATTGTTTTTTACTACATAAAATTATTGCTTGGTCAACTAATCCTGTTATTACACTTTTTTTGTATTTTCTTGTTGTGTTCAAATTTAAACTTAAATATCTATTTGTTTTGGTTTGTTTTCTATAGCTATTTGTGCTAATATTGCCATAACCTTCTCTTGTTAAAGTTAAATCTAGGAAATTTATTAATTTGTTATTGTTTTCATTTTCTATGGTAAATTCTAATCTGGGGTGGATATTGTTATTTTTTTTTCATTTTGTTTGTTCCCATTATGATAGCGTCGACATATCTTTGATACAGTGAAATATGTTGATTATTTTAATGAGTTTTTTTCCAAATCCATTAATACCAATTGAGCGACTGTACTGGATATTGGTGACCCCATTGGTACTCCGAAATTTTGATTATATATTGTTATGATGCACCATACGTTGGTCGGAGATAAAATTAAAATGTATAAAAGAAATTGGGATGTTAGTACAATCCATATTAACCCATTAAAAAAGGTTGATGATGTTTATAAAAGTTTAATGAATAAATTTGAGTTAAAGCAAATTAGTAATGAAATGATAGCTATTGAACGTTTACAGGTGGTTTGAATATAAAAAGAATTTTATTTTGAGTAATTATATTTGACAAATGTTAATAGAAAAGTGAAAAAAGAAAAGGGGAACAAATTATAAAGTTTTTAATATATAGAAAGTTTTAATTATTGATTATTGTTGGTTTTTTATTTTTTTTATTTCTTTAAAACATTATAAGTATTCTGTAAAGTTTCAGTGTCAGATTTCTAATTTATTGCGTTAGGAGACTCTCTTATTTCAATGCATTCTAAGAGTAAACATTTTTTTAAATGTACTTCATTGTGTAAAATGTTAAGGTTTTCTAAATTGAACTTGTGAAATTTGTTTACAGCGTGATCAGATGAGGCCGTGCTTGGATTATTAGGGGTTCACATTTTCGCTTTTACAGATTGCTTGTGTTGTGACATACGTTTTTAAGGTATTGTTTGGTTTGTCCTATATATGTTGCATTACAATTATTACAATCAACTTGGTATATAAGGTGTGATTTAAAGTTTTTGTCATTTTTATCTTTTAAGTTTTTGTAGAACATTCTTTGGAGTCTATTTTTCCGGATAGACTAGCGATGTAAGGTATTGTGGTGTAACATTTCTTTCCTCTTGTTTGTTGTTAAATTTATTGTTTAAAACATTTATTTGTAAGTTTATTGAATTGTTTTTGTTGTTACATTTTTGTAACATTTTCATTCTAGTTTTGATAGTTTTGTTTATAAAATCGAGTAGGTAATTATTTAGAAAGAGCATGTTAGTGATTATTTTTAAATTGGAATTGTTTTTTACTACATAAAATTATTGCTTGGTCAACTAATCCTGTTATTACACTTTTTTTGTATTTTCTTGTTGTGTTCAAATTTAAACTTAAATATCTATTTGTTTTGGTTTGTTTTCTATAGCTATTTGTGCTAATATTGCCATAACCTTCTCTTGTTAAAGTTAAATCTAGGAAATTTATTAATTTGTTATTGTTTTCATTTTCTATGGTAAATTCTAATCTGGGGTGGATATTGTTATTTTTTTTTCATTTTGTTTGTTCCCATTATGATAGCGTCGACATATCTTTGATACAGTGAAATATGTTGATTATTTTAATGAGTTTTTTTCCAAATCCATTAATACCAATTGAGCGACTGTACTGGATATTGGTGACCCCATTGGTACTCCGAAATTTTGATTATATATTGTTATGATGCACCATACGTTGGTCGGAGATAAAATTAAAATGTATAAAAGAAATTGGGATGTTAGTACAATCCATATTAACCCATTAAAAAAGGTTGATGTTGTTTATAAAAGTTTAATGAATAAATTTGAGTTAAAGCAAATTAGTAATGAAATGATAGCTATTGAACGTTTACAGGTGGTTTGAATATAAAAAGAATTTTATTTTGAGTAATTATATTTGACAAATGTTAATAGAAAAGTGAAAAAAGAAAAGGGGAACAAATTATAAAGTTTTTAATATATAGAAAGTTTTAATTATTGATTATTGTTGGTTTTTTATTTTTTTTATTTCTTTAAAACATTATAAGTATTCTGTTAAGTTTCAGTGTCAGATTTCCAATTTATTGCGTTAGGAGACTTTCTTATTTCAATGCATTCTAAGAGTAAACATTTTTTTAAATGTACTTCATTGTGTAAAATGTTAAGGTTTTCTAAATTGAACTTGTGAAATTTGTTTACAGCGTGATCAGATGAGGCCGTGCTTGGATTATAGGGGTTCATATTTTCGCTTTTACAGATTGCTTGTGTTGTGACATACGTTTTTAAGGTATTGTTTGGTTTGTCCTATATATGTTGCATTACAATTATTACAATCAACTTGGTATATAAGGTGTGATTTAAAGTTTTTGTCATTTTTATCTTTTAAGTTTTTGTAGAACATTCTTTGGAGTCTATTTTTCCGGATAGACTAGCGATGTAAGGTATTGTGGTGTAACATTTCTTTCCTCTTGTTTGTTGTTAAATTTATTGTTTAAAACATTTATTTGTAAGTTTATTGAATTGTTTTTGTTGTTACATTTTTGTAACATTTTCATTCTAGTTTTGATAGTTTTGTTTATAAAATCGAGTAGGTAATTATTTAGAAAGAGCATGTTAGTGATTATTTTTAAATTGGAATTGTTTTTTACTACATAAAATTATTGCTTGGTCAACTAATCCTGTTATTACACTTTTTTTGTATTTTCTTGTTGTGTTCAAATTTAAACTTAAATATCTATTTGTTTTGGTTTGTTTTCTATAGCTATTTGTGCTAATATTGCCATAACCTTCTCTTGTTAAAGTTAAATCTAGGAAATTTATTAATTTGTTATTGTTTTCATTTTCTATGGTAAATTCTAATCTGGGGTGGATATTGTTATTTTTTTTTCATTTTGTTTGTTCCCATTATGATAGCGTCGACATATCTTTGATACAGTGAAATATGTTGATTATTTTAATGAGTTTTTTTCCAAATCCATTAATACCAATTGAGCGACTGTACTGGATATTGGTGACCCCATTGGTACTCCGAAATTTTGATTATATATTGTTATGATGCACCATACGTTGGTCGGAGATAAAATTAAAATGTATAAAAGAAATTGGGATGTTAGTACAATCCATATTAACCCATTAAAAAAGGTTGATGATGTTTATAAAAGTTTAATGAATAAATTTGAGTTAAAGCAAATTAGTAATGAAATGATAGCTATTGAACGTTTACAGGTGGTTTGAATATAAAAAGAATTTTATTTTGAGTAATTATATTTGACAAATGTTAATAGAAAAGTGGAAAAAGAAAAGGGGAACAAATTATAAAGTTTTTAATATATAGAAAGTTATAATTATTGATTATTGTTGGTTTTTTATTTTTTTTATTTCTTTAAAACATTATAAGTATTCTGTTAAGTTTCAGTTTCAGATTTCTAATTTATTGCGTTAGGAGACTCTCTTATTTCAATGCATTCTAAGAGTAAACATTTTTTTAAATGTACTTCATTGTGTAAAATGTTAAGGTTTTCTAAATTGAACTTGTGAAATTTGTTTACAGCGTGATCAGATGAGGCCGTGCTTGGATTATAGGGGTTCATATTTTCGCTTTTACAGATTGCTTGTGTTGTGACATACGTTTTTAAGGTATTGTTTGGTTTGTCCTATATAG
Organism: Agriotes lineatus; assembly: GCA_940337035.1. NCBI lineage: Eukaryota > Metazoa > Arthropoda > Insecta > Coleoptera > Elateridae > Agriotes > Agriotes lineatus. Next base: position 121,351,371 of record OW679201.1, on the reverse strand, counting down.
GTTGCATTACAATTATTACAATCAACTTGGTATATAAGGTGTGATTTAAAGTTTTTGTCATTTTTATCTTTTAAGTTTATGTAGAACATTCTTTGGAGTCTATTTTTTCGAATAGACTAGGTATGTAAGGTATTGTGGTGTAACATTTCTTTCCTCTTGTTTGTTGTTAAATTTATTGTTTAAAAAACTTATTTGTAAGTTTATTGAATTGTTTGGTTGTTACATTTTTGTAACATTTTTATTCTAGTTTTGATAGTTTTGTTTATAAAATCGAGTAGGTAATTATTTAGAAAGAGGATGTTAGTGATTATTTTTAAATTGAAATTGTTTTTTACTACATAAAATTATTGCTTGGTCAACTAATTCTGTTATTACACTTTTTTTGTATTTTCTTGTTGTGTTCAAATTTAAACTTAAATATCTATTTGTTTTGGTTTGTTTTCTATAGCTATTTGTGCTAATATTGCCATAACCTTCTCTTGTTAAAGTTAAATCTAGGAAATGTATTAATTTGTTATTGTTTTCATTTTCTATGGTAAATTCTAATCTGGGGTGGATATTGTTATTTTTTTTTCATTTTGTTTGTTCCAATTATGATAGCGTCGACATATCTTTGATACAGTGAAATATGTTGATTATTTTAATGAGTTTTTTCCAAATCCATTAATACCAATTGAGCGACTGTACTGGATATTGGTGACCCCATTGGTACTCCGAAATTTTGATTATATATTGTTATGATGCACCATACGTTGGTCGGAGATAAAATTAAAATGTATAAAAGAAATTGGGATGTTAGTACAATCCATATTAACCAATTAAAAAAGGTTGATGATGTTTATAAAAGTTTAATGAATACATTTGAGTTAAAGCAAATTAGTAATGAAATGATAGCTATTGAACGTTTACAGGTGGTTTGAATATAAAAAGAATTTTATTTTGAGTAATTATATTTGACAAATGTTAATAGAAAAATAAAAAAAGAAAAGGGGAACAAATTATAACGTTTTTGATATATAGAAAGTTTTAATTATTGATTATTGTTGGTTTTTTATTTTTTTTTATTTATTTAAAACATTATCATAAGTATTATGTAAAGTTTCAGTGTCAGATTTCTAATTTATTGCGTTAGGAGACTCTCTTATTTCAATGCATTCTAAGAGTAAACATTTTTTTAAATGTACTTCATTGTGTAAAATGTTAAGGTTTTCTAAATTGAACTTGTGAAATTTGTTTACAGCGTGATCAGATGAGGCCGTCCTTGGATTAGAGGGGTTCACATTTTCGCTTTTACAGATTGCTTGTGTTGTGACATACGTTTTTAAGGTATTGTTTGGTTTGTCCTATATATGTTGCATTACAATTATTACAATCAACTTGGTATATAAGGTGTGATTTAAAGTTTTTGTCATTTTTATCTTTTAAGTTTTTGTAGAACATTCTTTGGAGTCTATTTTTCCGGATAGACTAGGGATGTAAGGTATTGTGGCGTAACATTTCTTTCCTCTTGTTTGTTGTTAAATTTATTGTTTAAAACATTTATTTGTAAGTTTATTGAATTGTTTTTGTTGTTACATTTTTGTAACATTTTCATTCTAGTTTTGATAGTTTTGTTTATAAAATCGAGTAGGTAATTATTTAGAAAGAGCATGTTAGTGATTATTTTTAAATTGGAATTGTTTTTTACTACATAAAATTATTGCTTGGTCAACTAATCCTGTTATTACACTTTTTTTGTATTTTCTTGTTGTGTTCAAATTTAAACTTAAATATCTATTTGTTTTGGTTTGTTTTCTATAGCTATTTGTGCTAATATTGCCATAACCTTCTCTTGTTAAAGTTAAATCTAGGAAATTTATTAATTTGTTATTGTTTTCATTTTCTATGGTAAATTCTAATCTGGGGTGGATATTGTTATTTTTTTTTCATTTTGTTTGTTCCCATTATGATAGCGTCGACATATCTTTGATACAGTGAAATATGTTGATTATTTTAATGAGTTTTTTTCCAAATCCATTAATACCAATTGAGCGACTGTACTGGATATTGGTGACCCCATTGGTACTCCGAAATTTTGATTATATATTGTTATGATGCACCATACGTTGGTCGGAGATAAAATTAAAATGTATAAAAGAAATTGGGATGTTAGTACAATCCATATTAACCCATTAAAAAAGGTTGATGTTGTTTATAAAAGTTTAATGAATAAATTTGAGTTAAAGCAAATTAGTAATGAAATGATAGCTATTGAACGTTTACAGGTGGTTTGAATATAAAAAGAATTTTATTTTGAGTAATTATATTTGACAAATGTTAATAGAAAAGTGAAAAAAGAAAAGGGGAACAAATTATAAAGTTTTTAATATATAGAAATTTTTAATTATTGATTATTGTTGGTTTTTTATTTTTTTTATTTCTTTAAAACATTATAAGTATTCTGTTAAGTTTCAGTGTCAGATTTCCAATTTATTGCGTTAGGAGACTTTCTTATTTCAATGCATTCTAAGAGTAAACATTTTTTTAAATGTACTTCATTGTGTAAAATGTTAAGGTTTTCTAAATTGAACTTGTGAAATTTGTTTACAGCGTGATCAGATGAGGCCGTGCTTGGATTATAGGGGTTCATATTTTCGCTTTTACAGATTGCTTGTGTTGTGACATACGTTTTTAAGGTATTGTTTGGTTTGTCCTATATATGTTGCATTACAATTATTACAATCAACTTGGTATATAAGGTGTGATTTAAAGTTTTTGTCATTTTTATCTTTTAAGTTTTTGTAGAACATTCTTTGGAGTCTATTTTTCCGGATAGACTAGCGATGTAAGGTATTGTGGTGTAACATTTCTTTCCTCTTGTTTGTTGTTAAATTTATTGTTTAAAACATTTATTTGTAAGTTTATTGAATTGTTTTTGTTGTTACATTTTTGTAACATTTTCATTCTAGTTTTGATAGTTTTGTTTATAAAATCGAGTAGGTAATTATTTAGAAAGAGCATGTTAGTGATTATTTTTAAATTGGAATTGTTTTTTACTACATAAAATTATTGCTTGGTCAACTAATCCTGTTATTACACTTTTTTTGTATTTTCTTGTTGTGTTCAAATTTAAACTTAAATATCTATTTGTTTTGGTTTGTTTTCTATAGCTATTTGTGCTAATATTGCCATAACCTTCTCTTGTTAAAGTTAAATCTAGGAAATTTATTAATTTGTTATTGTTTTCATTTTCTATGGTAAATTCTAATCTGGGGTGGATATTGTTATTTTTTTTTCATTTTGTTTGTTCCCATTATGATAGCGTCGACATATCTTTGATACAGTGAAATATGTTGATTATTTTAATGAGTTTTTTTCCAAATCCATTAATACCAATTGAGCGACTGTACTGGATATTGGTGACCCCATTGGTACTCCGAAATTTTGATTATATATTGTTATGATGCACCATACGTTGGTCGGAGATAAAATTAAAATGTATAAAAGAAATTGGGATGTTAGTACAATCCATATTAACCCATTAAAAAAGGTTGATGATGTTTATAAAAGTTTAATGAATAAATTTGAGTTAAAGCAAATTAGTAATGAAATGATAGCTATTGAACGTTTACAGGTGGTTTTAATATAAAAAGAATTTTATTTTGAGTAATTATATTTGACAAATGTTAATAGAAAAGTGAAAAAAGAAAAGGGGAACAAATTATAAAGTTTTTAATATATAGAAAGTTTTAATTATTGATTATTGTTGGTTTTTTATTTTTTTTATTTCTTTAAAGCATTATAAGTATTCTGTTAAGTTTCAGTGTCAGATTTCCAATTTATTGCGTTAGGAGACTTTCTTATTTCAATGCATTCTAAGAGTAAACATTTTTTTAAATGTACTTCATTGTGTAAAATGTTAAGGTTTTCTAAATTGAACTTGTGAAATTTGTTTACAGCGTGATCAGATGAGGCCGTGCTTGGATTATAGGGGTTCATATTTTCGCTTTTACAGATTGCTTGTGTTGTGACATACGTTTTTAAGGTATTGTTTGGTTTGTCGTATATATGTTGCATTACAATTATTACAATCAACTTGGTATATAAGGTGTGATTTAAAGTTTTTGTCATTTTTATCTTTTAAGTTTTTGTAGAACATTCTTTGGAGTCTATTTTTCCAGATAGACTAGGGATGTAAGGTATTGTGGTGTAACATTTCTTTCCTCTTGTTTGTTGTTAAATTTATTGTTTAAAACATTTATTTGTAAGTTTATTGAATTGTTTTTGTTGTTACATTTTTGTAACATTTTCATTCTAGTTTTGATAGTTTTGTTTATAAAATCGAGTAGGTAATTATTTAGAAAGAGCATGTTAGTGATTATTTTTAAATTGGAATTGTTTTTTACTACATAAAATTATTGCTTGGTCAACTAATCCTGTTATTACACTTTTTTTGTATTTTCTTGTTGTGTTCAAATTTAAACTTAAATATCTATTTGTTTTGGTTTGTTTTCTATAGCTATTTGTGCTAATATTGCCATAACCTTCTCTTGTTAAAGTTAAATCTAGGAAATTTATTAATTTGTTATTGTTTTCATTTTCTATGGTAAATTCTAATCTGGGGTGGATATTGTTATTTTTTTTTCATTTTGTTTGTTCCCATTATGATAGCGTCGACATATCTTTGATACAGTGAAATATGTTGATTATTTTAATGAGTTTTTTTCCAAATCCATTAATACCAATTGAGCGACTGTACTGGATATTGGTGACCCCATTGGTACTCCGAAATTTTGATTATATATTGTTATGATGCACCATACGTTGGTCGGAGATAAAATTAAAATGTATAAAAGAAATTGGGATGTTAGTACAATCCATATTAACCCATTAAAAAAGGTTGATGATGTTTATAAAAGTTTAATGAATAAATTTGAGTTAAAGCAAATTAGTAATGAAATGATAGCTATTGAACGTTTACAGGTGGTTTGAATATAAAAAGAATTTTATTTTGAGTAATTATATTTGACAAATGTTAATAGAAAAGTGAAAAAAGAAAAGGGGAACAAATTATAAAGTTTTTAATATATAGAAAGTTTTAATTATTGATTATTGTTGGTTTTTTATTTTTTTTATTTCTTTAAAACATTATAAGTATTCTGTAAAGTTTCAGTGTCAGATTTCTAATTTATTGCGTTAGGAGACTCTCTTATTTCAATGCATTCTAAGAGTAAACATTTTTTTAAATGTACTTCATTGTGTAAAATGTTAAGGTTTTCTAAATTGAACTTGTGAAATTTGTTTACAGCGTGATCAGATGAGGCCGTGCTTGGATTATTAGGGGTTCACATTTTCGCTTTTACAGATTGCTTGTGTTGTGACATACGTTTTTAAGGTATTGTTTGGTTTGTCCTATATATGTTGCATTACAATTATTACAATCAACTTGGTATATAAGGTGTGATTTAAAGTTTTTGTCATTTTTATCTTTTAAGTTTATGTAGAACATTCTTTGGAGTCTATTTTTTCGAATAGACTAGGTATGTAAGGTATTGTGGTGTAACATTTCTTTCCTCTTGTTTGTTGTTAAATTTATTGTTTAAAAAACTTATTTGTAAGTTTATTGAATTGTTTGGTTGTTACATTTTTGTAACATTTTTATTCTAGTTTTGATAGTTTTGTTTATAAAATCGAGTAGGTAATTATTTAGAAAGAGGATGTTAGTGATTATTTTTAAATTGAAATTGTTTTTTACTACATAAAATTATTGCTTGGTCAACTAATTCTGTTATTACACTTTTTTTGTATTTTCTTGTTGTGTTCAAATTTAAACTTAAATATCTATTTGTTTTGGTTTGTTTTCTATAGCTATTTGTGCTAATATTGCCATAACCTTCTCTTGTTAAAGTTAAATCTAGGAAATTTATTAATTTGTTATTGTTTTCATTTTCTATGGTAAATTCTAATTTGGGGTGGATATTGTTATTTTTTTTTCATTTTGTTTGTTCCCATTATGATAGCGTCGACATATCTTTGATACAGTGAAATATGTTGATTATTTTAATGAGTTTTTTTCCAAATCCATTAATACCAATTGAGCGACTGTACTGGATATTGGTGACCCCATTGGTACTCCGAAATTTTGATTATATATTGTTATGATGCACCATACGTTGGTCGGAGATAAAATTAAAATGTATAAAAGAAATTGGGATGTTAGTACAATCCATATTAACCCATTAAAAAAAGGTTGATGATGTTTATAAAAGTTTAATGAATAAATTTGAGTTAAAGCAAATTAGTAATGAAATGATAGCTATTGAACGTTTACAGGTGGTTTGAATATAAAAAGAATTTTATTTTGAGTAATTATATTTGACAAATGTTAATAGAAAAGTGAAAAAAGAAAAGGGGCAACAAATTATAAAGTTTTTAATATATAGAAAGTTTTAATTATTGATTATTGTTGGTTTTTTTATTTTTTTTATTTCTTTAAAACATTATAAGTATTCTGTTAAGTTTCAGTGTCAGATTTCCAATTTATTGCGTTAGGAGACTTTCTTATTTCCAATGCATTCTAAGAGTAAACATTTTTTTAAATGTACTTCATTGTGTAAAATGTTAAGGTTTTCTAAATTGAACTTGTGAAATTTGTTTACAGCGTGATCAGATGAGGCCGTGCTTGGATTATAGGGGTTCATATTTTCGCTTTTACAGATTGCTTGTGTTGTGACATACGTTTATAAGGTATTGTTTGGTTTGTCCTATATATGTTGCATAACAATTATTACAATCAACTTGGTATATAAGGTGTGATTTAAAGTTTTTTGTCATTTTTATCTTTTAAGTTTTTGTAGAACATTCTTTGGAGTCTATTTTTCCGGATAGACTAGCGATGTAAGGTATTGTGGTGTAACATTTCTTTCCTCTTGTTTGTTGTTAAATTTATTGTTTAAAACATTTATTTGTAAGTTTATTGAATTGTTTTTGTTGTTACATTTTTGTAACATTTTCATTCTAGTTTTGATAGTTTTGTTTATAAAATCGAGTAGGTAATTATTTAGAAAGAGCATGTTAGTGATTATTTTTTAAATTGGAATTGTTTTTTACTACATAAAATTATTGCTTGGTCAACTAATCCTGTTATTACACTTTTTTTGTATTTTCTTGTTGTGTTCAAATTTAAACTTAAATATCTATTTGTTTTGGTTTGTTTTCTATAGCTATTTGTGCTAATATTGCCATAACCTTCTCTTGTTAAAGTTAAATCTAGGAAATTTATTAATTTGTTATTGTTTTCATTTTCTATGGTAAATTCTAATCTGGGGTGGATATTGTTATTTTTTTTTCATTTTTCCCATTATGATAGCGTCGACATATCTTTGATACAGTGAAATATGTTGATTATTTTAATGAGTTTTTTTCCAAATCCATTAATACCAATTGAGCGACTGTACTGGATATTGGTGACCCCATTGGTACTCCGAAATTTTGATTATATATTGTTATGATGCACCATACGTTGGTCGGAGATAAAATTAAAATGTATAAAAGAAATTGGGATGTTAGTACAATCCATATTAACCCATTAAAAAAGGTTGATGATGTTTATAAAAGTTTAATGAATAAATTTGAGTTAAAGCAAATTAGTAATGAAATGATAGCTATTGAACGTTTACAGGTGGTTTTAATATAAAAAGAATTTTATTTTGAGTAATTATATTTGACAAATGTTAATAGAAAAGTGAAAAAAGAAAAGGGGAACAAATTATAAAGTTTTTAATATATAGAAAGTTTTAATTATTGATTATTGTTGGTTTTTTATTTTTTTTATTTCTTTAAAACATTATAAGTATTCTGTAAAGTTTCAGTGTCAGATTTCTAATTTATTGCGTTAGGAGACTCTCTTATTTCAATGCATTCTAAGAGTAAACATTTTTTTAAATGTACTTCATTGTGTAAAATGTTAAGGTTTTCTAAATTGAACTTGTGAAATTTGTTTACAGCGTGATCAGATGAGGCCGTGCTTGGATTATTAGGGGTTCACATTTTCGCTTTTACAGATTGCTTGTGTTGTGACATACGTTTTTAAGGTATTGTTTGGTTTGTCCTATATATGTTGCATTACAATTATTACAATCAACTTGGTATATAAGGTGTGATTTAAAGTTTTTGTCATTTTTATCTTTTAAGTTTATGTAGAACATTCTTTGGAGTCTATTTTTTCGAATAGACTAGGTATGTAAGGTATTGTGGTGTAACATTTCTTTCCTCTTGTTTGTTGTTAAATTTATTGTTTAAAAAACTTATTTGTAAGTTTATTGAATTGTTTGGTTGTTACATTTTTGTAACATTTTTATTCTAGTTTTGATAGTTTTGTTTATAAAATCGAGTAGGTAATTATTTAGAAAGAGGATGTTAGTGATTATTTTTAAATTGAAATTGTTTTTTACTACATAAAATTATTGCTTGGTCAACTAATTCTGTTATTACACTTTTTTTGTATTTTCTTGTTGTGTTCAAATTTAAACTTAAATATCTATTTGTTTTGGTTTGTTTTCTATAGCTATTTGTGCTAATATTGCCATAACTTTCTCTTGTTAAAGTTAAATCTAGGAAATTTATTAATTTGTTATTGTTTTCATTTTCTATGGTAAATTCTAATCTGGGGTGGATATTGTTATTTTTTTTTCATTTTGTTTGTTCCCATTATGATAGCGTCGACATATCTTTGATACAGTGAAATATGTTGATTATTTTAATGAGTTTTTTCCAAATCCATTAATACCAATTGAGCGACTGTACTGGATATTGGTGACCCCATTGGTACTCCGAAATTTTGATTATATATTGTTATGATGCACCATACGTTGGTCGGAGATAAAATTAAAATGTATAAAAGAAATTGGGATGTTAGTACAATCCATATTAACCAATTAAAAAAGGTTGATGATGTTTATAAAAGTTTAATGAATACATTTGAGTTAAAGCAAATTAGTAATGAAATGATAGCTATTGAACGTTTACAGGTGGTTTGAATATAAAAAGAATTTTATTTTGAGTAATTATATTTGACAAATGTTAATAGAAAAGTGAAAAAAGAAAAGGGGAACAAATTATAACGTTTTTGATATATAGAAACTTTTAATTATTGATTATTGTTGGTTTTTTATTTTTTTTTATTTATTTAAAACATTATCATAAGTATTATGTAAAGTTTCAGTGTCAGATTTCTAATTTATTGGGTTAGGAGACTCTCTTATTTCAATGCATTCTAAGAGTAAACATTTTTTTAAATGTACTTCATTGTGTAAAATGTTAAGGTTTTTTAAATTGAACTTGTGAAATTTGTTTACAGCGTGATCAGATGAGGCCGTCCTTGGATTAGAGGGGTTCACATTTTCGCTTTTACAGATTGCTTGTGTTGTGACATACGTTTTTAAGGTATTGTTTGGTTTGTCCTATATATGTTGCATTACAATTATTACAATCAACTTGGTATATAAGGTGTGATTTAAAGTTTTTGTCATTTTTATCTTTTAAGTTTTTGTAGAGCATTCTTTGGAGTCTATTTTTCCGGATAGACTAGGGATGTAAGGTATTGTGGTGTAACATTTCTTTCCTCTTGTTTGTTGTTAAATTTATTGTTTAAAACATTTATTTGTAAGTTTATTGAATTGTTTTTGTTGTTACATTTTTGTAACATTTTCATTCTAGTTTTGATAGTTTTGTTTATAATATCGAGTAGGTAATTATTTAGAAAGAGCATGTTAGTGATTGTTTTTAAATTGGAATTGTTTTTTACTACATAAAATTATTGCTTGGTCAACTAATTCTGTTATTACACTTTTTTTTGTATTTTCTTGTTGTGTTCAAATTTAAACTTAAATATCTATTTGTTTTGGTTTGTTTTCTATAGCTATTTGTGCTAATATTGCCATAACCTTCTCTTGTTAAAGTTAAATCTAGGAAATTTATTAATTTGTTATTGTTTTCATTTTCTATGGTACATTTTAATCTGGGGTGGATATTGTTATTTTTTTTTCATTTTATTTGTTCCCATTATGATAGCGTCGACATATCTTTGATACAGTGAAATATGTTGATTATTTTAATGAGTTTTTTCCAAATCCATTAATACCAATTGAGCGACTGTACTGGATATTGGTGACCCCATTGGTACTCCGAAATTTTGATTATATATTGTTATGATGCACCATACGTTGGTCGGAGATAAAATTAAAATGTATAAAAGAAATTGGGATGTTAGTACAATCCATATTAACCCATTAAAAAAGGTTGATGATGTTTATAAAAGTTTAATGAATAAATTTGAGTTAAAGCAAATTAGTAATTAAATGATAGCTATTGAACGTTTACAGGTGGTTTGAATATAGAAAGAATATTTAAGAGGCGGTAGTATCAGTAATGACAAATGTAAAATTCTGATAAGGATATAATTAAAGTAGGTAGATATCAAATAAGAATACAATATAGGAGGCATTAAGAACGGAAATATGGTAGTTAGGACGTTTGTTCCCATTATAGAAAATAACAAGTAGAAAAACATGTAAAGAAAATCGTTTTGATCTAATTAAAAAATATGGAATTTAACCCTCTTTTAATGTAAAATGTTTTGGCCTATTTGAGAAGGGTAATCTAAATCTACGTGGTCTATATAAAAAAATGAAATATTAAGAAGCAAGTAAGAGAAACAAAGAATTTAATTACGGAAGATAATTGGCAAAGTGGTAAAACTTAATGAATACAAGGATTGTTATTTACAAGTGAATAATTGAAGAATTAATTGGAACAGTTTTATTGAGAAGAATACATTTGACAACTGGTTGCTGTCAAGGATTTTGAGTTTTGGAGTATTGGACTAAGCTTGACACTGGTGATCCATACGTGAGTGCTGCATTGCAGAGAGCTATTTAGAGGGGGTCCATTCCAGAAGGTAGTGAAAGAGAGAGGAGTAGATCTGGGATTGTTCTATTAGCTGGTTGCTGTCAGGGATTTTTGGTTTCGTGGTATTGGACGAGATGTGACAGCTGAATTGCAAGAAGCTGCATAAAGGGGTCGATTACAGTCATGAAAATTTTCAAAGTGGAATATACAAGGTGCGTAATTTCTTAGAACATATCAACTAGAAAGTAAATAAAGACATTTTAAAAAATGCAATTAATTAAGAAACAATAACTTACCGTAATATATAAAGTTATAATGTACAATTCTTAGAATTGGGCATTTGTCATTGGGATTTGACGTTTTGTTGACATTAGGTGTGACATTCAATTTGAATGAATAGTTGAAAAATACTTGAAAATCATTTTTTCAGAACAAAGTAACTAGATAATTGAACCCAAACCCCTGAAAGAGTCTCAGGCGCTATCATCCTAATATTTTAAAAGTTTGCATATTGAAAAGTCAATCTAAATAGAGTAGTCAGTGCAATATATTATTGTTGTAGGAAAATATGTATTGTTGAAGACAAATTTTAATGCAATTATGAAATCATTTTTAGGTATTTTTGTAAATTTTGTTATTTTATTCCAATGGTTTTCCAGAGATTGAATTGCTAGTTCTATTGGTATATTAGTATATAAGGCTACTACATCTAGGTAGTTTTTGGTTATTAATTACTTCTTTGAAGGACCATGAGTCTTTAACACTGAATTCTTTTTTATTTGTAATGTTTGTTAGAATTTACCAGTGCAACAAGTGTATTTGGGGAGTAGTGGACGAGTTAGCAGTTTTCGATGCCAGGTGGATTCGGTGGCAGTAAGGGTAGTTTTATAGACCAAGGAGTTCCACAACATGCCAGTTTGCAGATGCAGCCATCGAGCAGTCGAGGTCGTTCAGGAGCGGATGTGCTTCTACAGCCACAAACGGGACCAAAGCAACAACCTAGACAACGAGAGCCAGAGTTTGTTTATTTCTCTACAATCGGCTAAATTAACTTTCTTAGAAATACTCATAACATTTGATTAACAATTCATATTCGATACTTCATTGTACTACTATGTTGCGATTGATAGATCAGTCCTTTAATTTATAACAAACAATATCAAATCGCCAACGCCAGCTTGGCAAAAGAAATATTTTTTTTATATTCTTACCGCTGAAAAGGTAGTAACAATATTGCTGTCGCAACATTCATCCACCTCTTCTGTGTCAGGCCAATAACTTTTCAAACTATCAGTTCAGGGGAGTAGAGAAGTAAAAGTAGAGACAAAAGCTATGGAACTCTTACAAAAAAACAACAATCGTAAGTATGTTAAAACTAGTGGTGGGCATAGCCGGACAATTTTCATAACCGAATTATTTGCATTCGAATCATATTAATAACCGATTGATTATTTGAATAATCATTCGAATCAATTTTGGCTTTCGATTCGTTTCGATTAAGTCAGCCGGTTTGCCGGTTGGCGGTTCACCGTCATCTGCATCGGCATTGTAACTTGCAGATAGCAGAGGAACTCAGTTAATCGTTAATTATAATAATTGTATAAATGATTTTTATTTGATTTCTAAGGAGTTTAAACCATTGAGAATAACTATATCAATACTAATCATAAAGAAATTATAAATATGCGAATACAAAGTATTTATAGAATCTATTTTTAGTTCCTAAAATTCTCTAGTAGCCACCCTTCTCTTTTCGCTTGCACATCATACCGGTATATTTTAGAATCCATCATTTATCTACGTTCAGCCTTCCGCGGTTCTAAGGACGCACACTTAAAATTTTCAACATCGAAATCCACTTCTTGTCCCGACTGCTCCGTTATTAAAACTTAAATATAAATCTTTTACGATATTGGAAAATCTTATTTCGCTTTCTGTTTATCCCTTAAGGCATAATCAACCGCGTTTCGAAGCAAACATTTAGGCCGTTATAAATTAATACCAACACAGCTTTGGCAAATCTCATACTCAGCAGAACGTTATCTTTAATAGAAACGGCCCCATAAATTTAACTCGTCGACTAGGAGTCTCAAATGTCTTAATAACATCAACAAGCAGCCGCGAGCCTCACTTGGGTCAATCAAGTACATACGTAGAAAAGGTTATATGAGTTATGAATGACGTATTATTTACAGAATTTCGATCACTCGCAGGTCGCTGAGACGCGGCACGTAGTACGTATCAGGATGAGGTTATTTTTCATCCGAAAACTTGGAACGAAAACCGAGTTACACAGGTTATTTAAATAACCGGATAACCGGTTATTTTTGATTCGAATAAGCCCATCACTAGTTAAAACAGCTTCCCGGTGCGCCGAAACAGAAAGTGTCGTTGGCAAGAACAATGCCTTTGTGCAATACCACCTGTAATGCCTCGACATCCACACACTCGACGAAGTGTTCAAACCCCATTCACCTGCGTGACCTATATTCGCACAGTTGTATGGCCAGGCAGTGCGAATCCTCGTCCGGAAGCCGGTAATGAATGGGCGTCGCAGCTCCCGAGGAACTCCTCGCAGTCATTTGTTTTGGTGGCTAAATATACGTCGGGCGCCCCGCGAACCCGGGGGCCAGCGGGTGCGCAGGCGCAGTGGCGCCGCCGGGAAGCTTTTGGCGGAACCGCAGCCTGAATCGCACCTTCGCATCGGCTGCAACTCGCGGCCGCGCGCACTTCTCGCGTTGTCGCATTTCTGCCGACATCGATATTCGCCGGTCGAGGTCCTCGCGAGTGGTGTGTTGTGTTTCTGGAATACCGGCGGCAGTCTGCAGGTATTTGGGATTTCTGTAGCAGCCCGCGCTCGGCGTGTTGTCATGTCGCATGTCGCGCTATTTATATTATGTCAATAATCGCACGTGCCAAACGCGCACTTCGCTTGTTTCGCCCGCTTCGATTGTGTTTGGTGGCGATTGCGATTGTTTTGGACGCGGCGCCCAGCAGGAACCAATCTGATACGTTATTCGCTCATCAGCGAACACATAAATAAAAAATACCAATTCCTGATTGGAAGCGATTGAATTTAAGTCCTGCTTTGGATTTAGCATTTGACAGGAGCAATAGTGTTCACCCGCATTTATTTTAGGGTTGCTTCGCATAGCTAGTGTTAGTAGCTTCCACCTGCATTTGTTTCACCCAGCTGCTGTCACTGTCAGTAAGCTTCGAAAGCATTTGTTTTTACGGTAGCTCTACAGAGCTACTGTTAGTAGCTTCCACTTGCACTTGTTTCCCATAGCTACCGTCACTGTCAGCAGAATCCATAAACATTTGTTTTGTAGACAAAGCTGCTGTTAGTAATAGTGGCATCCCTAGGTATTTGTAACGTCCACAAGTATTTGTTGCTCCCGCATCTCAACAACAAGGCGATTTGGCAGAAAATTATACATTCCCACTTTGTTTAAGTAAGTCAATAAACAGTATGCATGCTTTTTGTGTTTTTTACGCCTCTGTCACAGCCTCAAAAGTCCCAATCTCATGCTAATTAGTGAAAAGTTCGCAGCGCGAGCCGGCGCCTGATCGATACAAGGACTAATCCTGCCCCCATTCCGGTTGCTGCAGGACGACGGCGGCGATAATTCCTAGCAGGGGTTTTTTAATAGTTCTAATGTTTCAAACAACGCCAGTCTCCATAGTTCAAATAGTTCAACTCGCGCCCCTGCCAGGCGCCCGGTAGGTCAAAGCTATCGAAGAGTAGCGAGGATAACCTCGCGGGTGACCTTGACCGAATGCACAATCGCTAATTGCGTCGGTTCCTCTCCAACTCAAAGAGATGGCAAGATTGTTGTGCTTGTGCCGGCCAACATCGTAAACATGTGATAAATAGAAACGTGGAAAGTTCGCGTCTATTCGTCTGTTTTGATAAGGGGATTGCCGTAATTTACGGCGCTTGTTTGTTTTGTTGTTTCGGTGCGCTTTTGTTTTAAAGCGGCCGCCTGTAATTTGTGTACCTTGCGTTAAACAAGATATGATTTATTGTTTTTTGATAATAATTTCCTACATGCCGCAGTTAAATGATGATTATTTTCTGTAATTTTGCAAAATATGTGGTTTGTTAAATATGTTAGCTGTGTTTATAAATAATTTAGCAAGGTTGTTTCTGTCTTTAGACTCTTTAGCGCATGTCTATTATTTATATTTGCTCTGTAAAAGTTATAGGTGAGTGAATTATCTATAATTGCTTTTATTTTACTTTCTAGGATAAAAATTAGTCGACTTATTAACACGAACGTCTATAATATTTCAAATATCACGAATTATAAACGTGAAAGATGCGCCTTAATGATAATGATATAGAAACTGATGTAAAATTATTTTTAAATATTATAAAATATTCATTTAAAAACGTTATTATTGTTTATTTAAGTATAGTTATTAACGTTACAAAATGTATTTTTTGCATTTTTTGAGAAATCGTTAATTTTAACTGCGTGGCAGTAATGAACGACTGATTGATAAACCATACAGTCATAACACAACATTTTGAAAATTAATTAAAAAAATGATAAAGAACCAAAAATTTTTGAAATAGTGCTTTGGAAGAAACACAGTTCTTTGAATTGCTGCCCTGGAGAACGAAATCCAATTATTAACTACATCGTTAATTTTAACGTTTAAGCAATTAAATTAACATAAAATATTGTGTGTTCTGAAATTTGATTAATTGCTTCTAAAATGAGGGCCGTTAAGTGTAATTCCAATAATAAGAACCCTTTAAAATAGCATTTTGAATAAGGTCGAAAATTGTTAAAAAACAAGGTCATTTTCTTGTATATAACCACGAATATTTTTTGTGGTGCATCAACTATTGATGGTCACTGGAATGAATTTCTGTCATCATAATTTCGCTCAGGTGGTTGCGATAAGACCGAATTTGGATAAAAATGCGGAAGCAAAAAACAGCTGTTTGGATACTTCAGACGCGTTTGGTGCATTCGGTTAATGTACTCTTATTATTATTATTACTATCATCTGATTTCGCTAGTGGTTCTCAAAAGTTTGCACTAGATCATAATGTGATTTTGCTTCAGTAAGCGATTATTTATGAGTGCAATGTACGCATTTAATCTAATGACCAGACTTATGAATCACCCTGTATAAATAAGGACCATCATCCACGCCTCAAACTCAAATTTTGTAACTGCTAATATTAAATTTTGTAAATCCTTGTATGTATTACATGGTACTAAATACCGTAAATAAACTAAAAATTATTCCTTTTTATTCTTATAGTACATGGCAAAATATTTTTGAATTTATCCTCGAATTTATCACTACATCATAGATTTACAACAGTCATAATTTTATTCACAACATTAAAATATTAGTATTACATTATTTAGAAGAGTAGAGAATATAGAACATAGAAATAACCCTTTTAAATGGTAGTATAATTGACCGACATTTAAAATCAACCACGAAATAAATAAGGAAGATCCAGGGGTGTGAAGATGAGAAGTGAAACCTTTATTTTAGAAGTATGAAGTCATAATAATAATTTTTCGATGAGAATTTGGATTGCGACTATTTTTGTGTTTCGGGTCAACTTTTTGCAACAACATTTTTCGATAAAAGTAGATCTACTATGGTTTCTCAGTTTTTCGCCTTTATTTTTGATTGGAGTGGGCTGTTGGTGTAATGTACAATTGTTTAAAAATTGTAAAAACATTTTTTTAAGAATAATGTGACCGGCCAAAATTTTAAATAGATTAGAAAATAAAGGAAGGTATAGAGGTGTGAAAGTGAAAAGTTAAACACACTGTATACGTTTTTCATCATGTTACAATAAATGGCACATCATGAAGCATTATCTGTCATGTTTACAATTTTTTTAAATTACAATATTGGAGGCGTTCTTGTCCACAGCTCAACTCATTTTTATCCTTGAAAGTAAAAAACAACTTGTAACCAATTTAATTACCTACGACATTTATTGAAAGAAACTCGTACTTTCAAAGGTACTAACAAAAAGTCAATCGAGGGCTCCAAAAATAACCAACACTTTAAACAGCCATAACTTTGTTATTTTTATCGTAGAAAGACAAAAAGCCACGTCACATAAATACCGATATTGAAAACAAAAACAGATACTGCTCAGCTGTATTTCTCGATGTGTCAAAAGCCTTCGATAAGGTCTCGAACTCAGGACTATTATACAAAATCAAAAAACGACTGCCTCATAATATTTACCTACTATTAAAATTGTGCTTAGAATATAGATAGTACTATGTTAGGCATGTTGAAGAACAAACAATCCTAAAACCAATTAAATCAGGCGTCCCTCAAGGAAGCATACTAGGGCCAATCTTGTGTCTGATCTTTACTGCCGATCTCCCAGTTTTACAAGAGACAGCAGTAGCAACTTTCTCTGACGACACTACAGTGATTGCATCACACACAGATATAGCAATTGCGGCTAATCTAGTTCAAGAAAATATAAACGAAATCGAGAAATGGACTAAAACTTGGATAATCAGGGTTAATGAACAGAAATCTGTACACGTAACTTTCACCATGAAAAGATCAACCTGTCCACCAATCTACCCCAAGATACAAAAGCTAAATACTTGGGTATAACCCTAGACAAAAGACTAACATGGAGACCCCACATTTAAATAAAAAGAAGCAATTAAACATCAAACTGAGGTAGCTGTACTGGATAATCGGAAGAAAGTGATAACTCACGCTAGAAAATAAAGTGCTAGTATACAAAGCAATATTAAGGTTGGCGTTTGGCTTATGCTGAAATCATGTGGACAAATTATTTAGTCGAGAACCCTTCTACCGATTGGTGTAGGGTATATGGACAGATTGCTACATAGAAAACACCTATTATCGAGTGATACGCGTCGTACGGACATAACCAAAACTTTTTTGAAAGACAAATGTTGGCTGATTATCGTAAGCTATTTTATAAATGGTAAAAGATTCGCTTGCGTTGTAAAATTGTATTTAAAATATTGACGCTTTTGCAGCCATTTTCCATTTGTATTTCTGCCATTCAACAATAAAATTTACTTGTGAAAAATGGAAAACAGAAACTGTAAGCCAGAAGAGATGAAAATTTTTGAGCTATTTCTGACGTTTACTTTTTTTGAGAATAAGTGTTTTCTAAACAATTCCGAGCGGTTGTCATTTAGGGTGAATATTACAATGGCAATTGTCGGAGATTCGCACGTATAGTTCAGGAATTGTAAGACAGATGTCAGGTTGTGAACATGGCTAGCTATAAATAACATGCAATGGGCACGAATGGCAGAAAATCTAAACTTTGCAAATGCGAAATTTAAAATACGGTAAATTACGAATACGAGTGGCAGTGATTGTTAAATATATTGTATAAAGAAAAAATTGGCTGACTAATTTTCCGGAGTCATAATAAATTTAATAAAAATTATTTGTTTCTAACTTTAATACGGCCCTGTCGTAGGACTCGCAGGTCTAAGAAGCATTAGTGTATAGATGTTTTAGAAGAATCACCTAAATAGTTTAATTATCGCGTTCAACACAAAACTGTTTTATAATAAGAAGCCATTTGAAGAATGTAAATATGACAAAATATAACAATTTCTGTTTTTTGTATGATTAACTTGATAAGAGGCTTCCACGAATGGGGCCCCCAATTAATCCACTGCGAATTCCGGTTCAATGGGATTGCCGGGAACTGCCACTTAATAACCCTTGACTTGGGTTCAGTTAGTTGTTGGAGTGAAACAAGACTTAACAAACACGAGTATATTGAGTAACAACGATTACAAACGTCACTGATGGACCGATGGTTTTTTACAAAAGCTTCAACTGTTGTGACACGCTTGGATTGGCCACGCGAAAATAGCGAATTGCGCGTAACCGTAACACAAAACAACCTGGAAACGTCTTTCCCAGGGAGTTAGAACGACCGCAACCCAGCACAAAGCATAGCTGAACTTGCTTCCTCGAAGTTCTGAATCTAACTAACTCTGAATTTACAACGAGCCGAACTCGCAAATTCATCAAGGAGGGGCAAGCTCAAACACTATTGGCTGAGGCGACCCTGCGTAGCCAATCGGAGCGTCGCACGTAGGAATAAATACTTATTCTAAGAATCTTAATGCTAAGCTCTCTAAATGAGGCAATTGAACGAAATCCATAAACCCATGATTCCCAAATATGCTAAGTCGGCTTAAGTTCTAGTAGAAAATGTATCCATCCGCTTAAAAGCCATTAAGGGAAGCTTACAAATTCCTTTCCAATATTAACAGAGGCAAACAAATACGGCAAGATGCAAATTTGACTTTACCACGACCTTTGAATGAGATAGAACAGTTATGACTTGAATTACATGATTAATTATAATCAAAAAGGTTTTGATGCACGCATCTGTGTGAATCAAACAATTTCAAAAATAATTTGTTTGATTGTATCTTGTAGCACTTATAATTAATCCACTAAAAAGTGGCCATCTGATTTCCAATGTGTTAATATTTGAATAATAATTTATGGTTGAACTAATTTTAGTAATAAAAATTCGGCCATTAAAATAAATGCATTTTGGTTTAAATATCATGCATCTGCGTAGTATACAGCTGGTTAAGGAAGAACAAGTATAAGCCAAAATAGTTTAGTGGCTTATTACAAATAATAATGTAATAGATTAATTTTTTACGTAATATGTACTTTCTTGCTTAATTTATTACAGTTCAGCATTTGGCTAGAATCAGTTAAATACCATTTGGTTCCTGTTTATTTTATCTATGCCTTAAATTTCACAGATTTTCTGTTTAATTATAGTGACTGAAAGGCCAAAAAGCTTATTTTACTTAAAATTATCCGCAATGGCACACCTGCATAGAACACACTTGCTCAGCAGAGAAACAAACCCTTAGTTAAGTTGTATAGCTGAGGTAGAAATTTTTTCATTGGAAAATTCGAGTTTGTCCATACATTAGTAGATAGCAACATCCTGTAGCACAAAAAAGTGAGGAACAATTGTGGGGGGTTGTTCTTTATTTAATACCCCAGCCTTAAAGTCAATATGGAGTTACGTAGTGCAACTATTGGGCTCTGATGCAAATTCTAACATCGAAATATTAGAAAGATTTCAATGAGGACTACGTCATGTTACCAACGCCCCATGGTTTGTGGTCAATGCGACACTAAGAAGAGACCTACAAATAACCACAGTTAAAGAGGTAGCCAAACAACACAATGCAGCAATCAAGTCTTAACTAAGATGAAATTGTAAAGGCACGAATCACTGGATGACCTGCCTACATGAAATTTTTTTAAGTTAGTTATTAATAGTATCACCTCATTTGCTTAATGTCCACAGATTGTAAATTGCCTTGGAGTTAAATTAAGAAAAAAGAATTCTAAGCCCAGGCTCGTACTCGAATATCCCTGTAATATTTTAATAACATCTGTCGCACAGTTTTTGGACCACAATGAGCATTAGAAGTTTCTTTTGCATTTTTTAAAACACATTTACATACCTTGTTTGCGTTTTTGTAGAAAAAATTAGTTTTTTATTCGTTGCATTAAGTTAGACCTACCGCTACGCAGTTGACGAGCCAAAAGAGGTGGTCAGAATCGAAGCAATAACATTCTGAATATTTCAGGCGTTAGCGCATTAACCCCCACATAAGCGAACATTAGTGAATATGTAGTTTCGTAGTGCTGAGCCAATTGCTAAAAAATCGCATTTTCTAACCGTCGAGTCAGAGATGTTATTACCGAAAAAACCTTTCATTTATAAAAGCTCAAAGGCAGAGCCTAAATTAGTGCAGTTCCTTTATTGCCAAAGATTTTAAACGAACCTTCCATTCAGCTGAAATAATCAAATAAACCAATTTCAAGAGACAAATGCCTTTTTACTTCCTTTTACTATAAAGGAAGTATTGGATTCACCCCAAAAATTCGAAATTGAGTTTTCAACGGATCTTCACGTTTTAGAGTCCCCTGATCCCAAAAAACATATTTTTTTTCATTGGTCTGTCTGTGTGTGTGTCTGTGTGTGTGTGTGTGTGTGTGTGTCTGTCTGTGAACAGAATATCTCAAAAACGAAAAGAGGTATGGCATTGAAACTTCATATATAAGTTTTGTGTACTATGTAGATGAGACAGCAAGCTTTTGAAGAAAATCGCATAACCGGAAGTAGGTGTTTACTTTTGTGATTTTTCAGTTTTTTTCGATTTTTTCAAAAACGGCTCTAACGATTTTTTTTAACCTTTGCATTTTTACTACATTTTTAATGTGTATTGATGTGAAATAGGTGATTTTCCAGTTGAATACTTCTAAAGTGGGTTTCTTTTGTTTTTTTTTCTATTTTTTTTATTAACTCCTATTTTAAATAAAACACCCGGTATATTATTACATTTTTGAATTCACCTTAAAATTCTAGAGAAAATTTGTCTCTTCAACTAACACTCTATTTTGTACCGTTTTTGTAGTATTTGTAATTTTTGAAAATTTTTGACAAATGGCTAAAAATTAAAAATGAAATTTTTGACTAATTATAAGAACACTGTAAAAGGAAGTTGTGTGAGTGTATCACACCAGATTTTTTTTCTTGGTTTTTTTAAAGACGTGTTTTTAATTTTCACATATCCAAAAATTATTTTCTGGTCTAAAACTCTGTTACATAGCAGCACTTTGTGATATATAAAAAGTTATATTCTTGTCTGCAAAACTCTTAGAAAGACATGTATACGGGTTTGACCTTGAATAGCAGAATTTTGACATTTTTGAAGTTTAATTTGTGACGAGCCATGCGAATGCAGCGAGCGAGACACAAAAATAAGTCCGATTTTGTACGAGCTATATTCATACTTTTTTATTCCACTGCTTCGGAACCGTTTTATTTTTAAATTACAGTTTAATCGAAGGGGTCGGGAAAAGTCGAGGTCGTGATCATATCGCAAAATGGGAGTGTCTATTTTACTTTCGACTAATGAAGATTGTTGTTAGTTTTTGTTGCTATGGTTATTACTGCCGAAAAGTAAAAGATACTAATAGAAAAAAATGGGAATTTTCGGCCGCTAAACACTGCCGAAATTGATAGCTTTTCAATGCAGTAGAACAAACAAATATTTAAAATATTCAAGTATATCCGATATCCGTAATTGCATTTTTGTTTCACACAGTTGTCAATAGTTTCTGTAATTAAATACCATTATCGTTGCGTCTAATATATCGACGAAGGGTTTGGTTTACGAAAATTGTGCAAATGTTAAAATAAGTTTCACATTAGAAATTGCACCGTGACGTTACAGTTTACAGATGCATTTGAGCATATATTACATATCAAAAATAAGTCTGATATCTCAAATTAAACCTATTACATAATAGTGTTGGTAATAATATCGGATATCAACTAACAATTTTTGATGTGTAGAAAATTATTGCTTGTATTCGATATATTCCGAAACATTCCTTATTCTGATATTCTGTCTGATATTTTAAATTAAATACGTTGCCCTACCGCCTTGCTTTATGTGAGACATCGTTCGAATATTGAAAAAATCGAATATGTAAAAATTCATCTGATCTTTCGGACTCGCCTTTTAGGTATCAAATAATACTTTCTGCTATATAAAAAAATATTGGGCTTTTCCGATGTCTGAACTAGAAAATGTAACAATTTATGAATTTATACGACAAATAATATTTTAAATGTTGGAAAAAGTTTATATCTAGTATTAAACAACAAATATAAACGTAATACTAAAACTGTTAAATATGAATATAAAACGCGACTTAAACAAAGTACTATACCTGATTTCTGTAATTGAATAACTAATTTTCGTACAGTTCTGCCACTGATTTCAATTTCAACTATCAAATAAAATTTTTGTTGTGCATAAAGTAGTTTTCTAGTATATTAAATGAAAAATGCACATCTAGAATTGAATACGGACATGAAATATTGAAATAAATCTGATATATGAAATTGAATAATTAATTGTCCTAGAGTGTTGTCAGCAATTTCAACTATCAAATTACATTTTTGTTGTGATTAAAGTAGTTTTTTTAGTATATTAAACAAAGAGCACAAACATAAAATTGTTTCTGTGCTTAAACATCGTTGTTCAAACATTGAAATAAGTGTGATATCTGAAATTGAATGTTGCCAGTAATACCAACTCGAATAACATTTGTGAACCACATAAAATATTTTTTAGTATATTGACCAAAATGTACAAATATAAAGTTATTTATTACGAATACGAAACGTGGTGGAAGCATTGCAATAAATCTGATATCTGAAATTGAATAAGTAATTGTCCTGATGCGATGTCAGTAATTTAAACATCAAATAACGTTTTGGATGTGTATAAAGCAGTTTTTCAATATTAACCAAAAGGCACAGACTTAATTTTTTTTTATTGTAGTAATATCAACTATCAAAAAACATTTAGCTCTCATTATTAATGTCAAAATTACATACTTTTTCCACACTTTACGGTAAATTTGTATGCCAACACAACCGTGAATATCTACAATTGTGTGTTTATTACAGATTTGCAAAAAATTTCTGCAAAAATTAGTGGTTTTTGTCAACTTGTTTCATAAATAACTATTTTAGTATATTAAAGAAAAAGTACAAATGTAAACTTGTTTCTATGCTAAAATGAATCTCTGTTGAAGCACTGATGCGAATCTGATATTTGAAATCGAATAAGGAATTGTCTTTTTAGCGTATTAAACCAAAAGATAAAAATAAAATTGTTTATATAGAAAACTAAACATGGTTGAAGCATTGAAAAGAATCTGGTATCTGAAATTGAATGATTAATTGAACTAGGGTGTTGTCACTTTTCAAGTATATAAAGTAGGTTTTATATATCAAAGACTGAACAAATTAAACAGGTGCAACCTAGTTGTCCTGTACGCCGAATAACAAATTACGAAAAGCTAATAAGTACCAATAGATGTTCTTAGATTTTTTTAAAATTATTGACGTTGCCATTAAATAGTAACTGTATCATCTCTGTCGTGACACCCTCGTTTTATTTTGGTAGTCCGCTGACAGTAACCAGTATATCAAAAGATGATCTACACCAGTTTTAAGTGTCATACCGAATATCATCCAAATCAAGTGTTCTATTGTTACTAGCAAAATTCAAACGTGACTTGAAAATTTGAACACTCTGAAACTCAACTTAAAAGCTCCCTATACTGTTATGATCTTGGTACAGGGGTTTAAAATCAGATTAATAAGGTTAAAAGAATACAGTATTAAATTACAAAGATGAATTTAAGTATGAAATGGATATCAAAATTATTAAAATGTATTTTGCAAAGAAGTGAAATAGAATTTAAAATTCAAATGAATGAAGCTATACATATAAGCCATAGTAGGATTTTAACATAATTTAATTTATCTGAAATGAAGTGGGGAATTAATGGCAAATTCATTCGAGAAATACCATTCAACATAGTGGGTGTTAGATAAATAAAATAAAGTTTTATAGTGTGTTGGACTATGAAAGATATGCTAATCTAAATCACTAAGGAGATATTTATTTATCAGTATGTAAAAATAATTTGATACAAAAACATGTAATACAATTTGTATGCGGTTGAAATTATGAAAATAAGTTTTAAAAAGCAGTTTGGAATATAAAAGGGTTATAAATTAAAATAAAATTGGCGTGGTGTAAATAAAAAGTAAACTTCAAAAGATTAAAAGATGTGAAGAAGAAGAGGATTAAAATAAATGGATGTGGTGAGAACGCCTAAGTAATACAGTTAGGCTATAATCTACAAAAGCAAATTTCTGGAAGGGTATGCTGAACTGAATTTATTGTCAAATTACATTGCATCATATGAATTGTATACCAAGGAATGGTTTTCACTGGAAGTGGTTTACATCAAGATCATTAACAGAGTGAGTGTTTTATGGGGTGGATAGGAGGTTTTCATCTAAAGGAGTTCTAATTCGATAAGCTTGTCATTGAAGTGACATCTTATAACTTCCATCTAGTTGAGGTTCGTGATAACAGGTCGTCGGAGGCTTGAGGATTTTGGTAGGACGACGTGGATGGTGTTTGCTGCTGGCATTGCTGCTAGAGAGAGTTGGTAGGTGCCTTGTCGTGTTTTGGCCAGGAGGACTTTGAGGATCCTGGTGTGGTTTTAACGGAGTTCGTGCAGGCATTGTTTTTGGAAGCTGGGAGATCTTGGTAAGGTTGCTGGATGCGCTGGGCTTGGTAGAAGAGAGTGTCGAGTGCAATAACAAGTGACAGAGTACATGTATTTAAATAAAAAAACAGAAAGAAAATATAGAAAAAGTAAAGTGAGGTAATTTTAATTAAGGGAGTACTTACCATTTGATATATTTGAATGACACAAATGTAACGAAAAAGTATTTGTAATTAATTTTGCCCTAAAATAATTTGAAGTGTCAGGTGACAGACGTATGAGTTATCATAAAATAAGAAAATCAAATTTCAGAATAGAGGCAGTCTAGATTATAAAGAATCCGACCTGTGTTTCAGTCAAGTATTTTTCTGTCGGAGCTAGCAATTTAATAATCTTGATAATTCATAATTAAAAAAGAGCAAATGAGTTAATTAAAATTGTATTTGAAAAAGAATTGATTGAGAATAAACTAAAGTAAGGTTTGAGTTAATTATAACATAACATAGGCGTTACAACGTGGTTGAGTCACTACTGCAATACATATATTGAATTAATTGCTCTACACTTCTATAACATAGTCAAAACACTTTTCGATATATAAAAAAGATCTTTTTTCTCTGATGTCGATGAAATACAGAAACATTTCGAAGTCTGAAACTAAATTTATTTCTAAAATTCACCTCTTAGCTCATGGTTAAATTTCGATGTATTGGCATCACTCCGTATATTATACAGACCTATAAATAATCTCTTAGTTATGCGGTAAAGTATGGTTTCAATTACTCAAATTATTTTGGATAAACAAGGTACAAAACAGACCACAGTGGAAAAATCTAGAGGCCTATATCCAGCAGTGGATGTGAACGGCTGATGAATGATGATGATAATGTACGATTTACTCAACTGGCGGGAGTTTTACATTTATTCCATTTTTTAAATAAGAGATGGCGCTAATGTTTTACCTTTGATGTGTACGAAACTTCAAGATTTTCTTGATTGGCGCTAATTATGCACAAAGAGCGAGAGTTTGCAGCCCGAGTGCGCTATAAATACGCCCCGGCGGTGGGAAATATGTTTATATTTAAACCGCGAAAACACATAAAAAACTAAATTTAGAAGGCAATTACTACGCGACTATTTTCGACACGTTTCGGCGAAGTTCACGGTTTTTAACTCAATAATCTTTCAAGTTTCAAGTGACGTATTTTCTTTTACAGGATTTTGTATTATAGTATGCGAATGGCCCCCAGTTTGGACATTTTATCATAAAATTGGTTTTATGTATCTTTTATAAAAGCCGCACTGAAAGCATGGGTTTTGTAAAAAATGCAGTTCGAACTACCTAACCTGAAAGTTTTGATTGGTTTTAGTATTAAATGCCTGTTTGGTGAAGTTTATTGCTTAGTTTTCATACCGCTACAATAATATAAAACGAAATTCAGCAAATAAGATTTTTTAATATTAATGGAGACACCGAGATACAAAATATTTCGTACACATTCTTAGGAAAGGCATTGTAAAACCAATTAGCTTCGGGCACTCCTAATCGAATTGAGCACTAAGATCTCATAAACCAGTTATTTTTAGTAATAATTGCCTGGAGGTTTGCCTATTCCATCAAAACCGGCGACCTTGACATTAATCCGCCTTGACGCAACGTTGACATCAACATTGTTGAAAAGACCGGATATAAATTGCTGCCAGTAGCAGAATTGAAAATGCTTAATTGTGAAATTGGGCTGTACAGCTCGGACAGTAATTCCTTAATTAGTGGACTTGTTTGTTTACTGTTGACCAAAGTTGCTTTTGGTAATGATATACGCATTGTACGAGTGCATAAAATGTTCACTGGGTGACACCGAAAAAAACAAATAGATTTATTCCAATGGTGGATGGGACAACGATTCGAAATACAATTTCGTTTTTCCTGAACTTTTCCAGCAATATACAATAATTTCGGGCATTTATCATAGTAATCTTTCCCTAAGCAGTCAATTAGGATTATACCCTTGGCAACCCAAAATGTAGACTCCTTCACTTCGCCTTCTTTGGTGTGGGTGAACCAGGACGTTTCCACTGTCTTGGCGTCGACTCACGTCTCATCCATAGTTACAAATCGATGTATAAAACCTTTCGCGTTCTTCTTAAATAGCCTCCAAGCTAAACAACCACTCAACGCACTGTAACACGGCAGACGGCCAAAATAATATCGTGTTCAACGATTTCTGGAGTTGGAGCGGTTGAAGGGCGTCCACTGCGGGGGTCATCTTCGGAAATCTGACGTCCACACTTATTTATTCACTGTCTGTAGTAGCGGGTATTCTTGCCCTATACATCGTCCATATCAGCTTTTATACGCTACGAATTGTAAAAAACGAAAACACCTCGGCTCTTCAACCGTCTGTCAATATTAAACTACTTGATAGATTTTCCGCAATTTCTGGTTTTGTTCTTATCACAGATGAACGTCTTCGAAATCCGATAATAGTTTCTGGACGTCACACAACGACCGCCTATTTTATCGCAATATGCAAATACAGAATCGTCCTTACAGCTTGGAACAAATAATTAGTTTTTCCACGCCAGAGTGGTCAAAGCACTGTCGTCTCTGGAAAATTCTGCTTTGCTCGCCATATCCAATGTCATTCGTAACGAAGAGTGGCATAAATGATTAATTTAGAGCAAGTTT
This sequence comes from Agriotes lineatus, assembly GCA_940337035.1. NCBI lineage: Eukaryota > Metazoa > Arthropoda > Insecta > Coleoptera > Elateridae > Agriotes > Agriotes lineatus. The sequence goes on along the minus strand of OW679201.1, from coordinate 121,323,626 downwards.
TCCGAGCCAGGAATGTTGCACCTCTTGGGAAAATTAAGTTTCCACGGCGGCTTGCGCGCCCCTGCTGCTGCTCTAATGGCTAAGATCTCTCCGAAGTTACACCCTCCGTGTGAGCAGGAGTGTCTACTATCAGAAAATGTGGTTTTATTGATGGCACTGTTGTGCGATGCTTTGAAATGCGATAGAGCAGTTGTTTTTGAGTAAGGCTTCATTTTTTCGACACGTTCGTGTGGGAAAAAGCAGCGTTTCGTTATACTCTAATTGAAATCTTTTACTAATCGATGTTTCCAGTTATTCTAGAGCGTTGACAAATGTCCAATATTACTATTAGTTTTGGTGCAGCAAATAGGAGGTTTAGATATGGGAATTTTTATGTAAGAAATTGAAAAATATCTTAAATATTGAAATTAAATTTAATGCTAACACCTCGGTGGCGCTGAGGATAAGGGGCCGAGCTTGCGATAAATAAGTCCTCAATTCGGATCCGTCGATAAGTGGATTTTTTTTCGCAGTTCACTGAATCGGTATTGAACCATCAACATCGCTATTCTGTAAGGACTGGTGTAACAGGTAAAGCAATAAGACCACACATCACAACATGCTTACCTTAAGGCTTAAGCAATTCTGGTTATCCTACGGCCAGTATGGCCGAGCGGTTAGGGAGCTCGGCTGCTGTGCCACGGTACGGGGTTCAATCTCCACATCTGGCAGCTGGCGGGCGGCTCACTCAGTCGCTTTAAAAATTGAGTAACGAAACCACTGTTATAGGAGTAGGGAAAGTAAGGGAGTCGTCGAAGGCGTGATGCTAACCACATCACCCAGTACGTCGTTAACGGTGTGCCAGATGACTATGTTTTGGAAAGAGATATTTCGACGGCCCTGGCCCGCCGTATCTCAGACTATATTCCTCCGTGTGGAATGCAGCGCCCTGAACTTTTTCTTTTTTTAAATTCTGGATATCCGGAAATAGTTCTTCCCTTTTGCTATCTTTAATACATGAAACGAGAAGTTTACATAGCAGTGTTATTAGAAATTTCAGGTACCAGATAGTACCTCCAATAACTCTAATTAAAATTGGTATCACCCGGTAGTCAAGTGAAACCATTTAACAAATGCCGCACAGAGTTCGTTACGTTTATAGGCCTCATCGGGCGCACGCAACTACAAAGAGGCCTTATTTATCTCGTTCCAAAGCAAGAACTTCGTTCAATTTCCGGTTAGCGCGCATATATCAGCGACTCTTAGTCCAGTCGTTGAAGGTTTTCCGCTCCGAATTCTTTGAACCTTGACCGATTGACGTGAAATTTGGTGAGTGGTTAGGGGATGACTCAAGGAGCAAAAGTGACATAGCGCCGATGTGCGCTTTTACCCTGAGAGTGCATGCCACCTCTTCTCGGGGGTGAAAATGTGTTCACCCAAAATAACCTTGGCAATGTATAGAGGGACAAATTCTAAGTAAAAAATTCTCTATATAGTTTTTTCGATAGATCGATATTTTTCGAGCTATTCGCGATTGAAAACGTGTTCTATCAAATAAGTCGTAATAACCAAAAATGAAGCTTAGAAAACAGCAAAGAGATTGGTTTTTTTATGAATGCTCTAGGTCCAAAATAAAATAAGTTATGGCTCGTTGAAATTTTTTTTTTGCAACAACTTGGTTCGAAGTAATCAACGTTAATTAACGAAAAACCGATGCATTTTTCGGGAAAAACTTACAGAATATTTTTTGTAGTGATTAAAATGAGCACTGTTAAAGTTGATTGCATTATAACTGAGCGAGTTACGATGCAAAAACGGTGGGCCACTCGAATTTTTGAAAAAAAAGATGATCGTTAAAACCCCAGCCATTCCACCAGAATTGATATTAACCATTATCCCTTTAGAAATTACTTTATTTTAGTATTACTTATGTAATCCAAAAGTTTGGGCGGGTTAGAAGGCGTATTTTTCGAAAAAAATATGATGAAAATGAAAAACGTATTTTTTTAATTTTTTTAAAAATACATTGTTTTGAAAATACATAACTAAAACTAAAGAAAAAAACGTAAAAAATAATATAGTACAAAAATGTAGATTTTTTCTTAACGAACATTTTAGTTTTCCTTTTTATTGCTGTAGGAAAAAAAATAACGGAGATATAAATGTTAGAAGTTTGCATTATAGTGCGCGGACCACCCCTCCCGATCCCTTCAACCCTTTACTTTTTGAATATGCAAAGTCTAACCGTGTCGAAAAACTTTTGGATTACATGAGTAATACTAAAATAAAGTAATTTGTAAAGAGATAATGGTCAATATCAATTCTGGTGGAATGGCTGGGGTTTTAGCGCTCATTTTTTTCAAAAATTCGAGTGGCCCACTGTTTTTGCATCGTAACTCGCTTAGTTATAATGCAATCGACTTTTAACAGTGCTCATTTTAAAGGTCTTTTTAATCACTACAAAAAATGTTCTATAAGTTTTTCCCGAAAAATGCATCAGTTTTTCGTTAATTAACGTTGATTACTTCGAACCAAGTTGTTGCAAAAAAAAATCTTCTTCGACGAGCCATAACTTCTTTTATTTTGGACCTAGAGCATTCATAAAAAAACCAATCTCTTTACTGTTTTCTAAGCTTCATTTTTGGTTATTACAGATTATTTGATAAAACTCGAAGTTTTCGACTTATTTTTATAACGAAAAATCTAAGTTTTCAATCGCGAATAGCTCGAAAAATATCGATTACTGAAAAAACTGTATAAAACACTTTTTACTTAGAATTTGTCCCTCTATCCATTTCCGGAGTTATTTTGAGTGAACACATTTCCACCTCCGAGTAGGGGTGGCATCCACTCTCAGGGTAAAAGCGCACATCAGCGCTATGTCACTTTTTCTCCTTGTGCCATCCCCTAACCCCTAACCACTCACCAAATTTCACGTCAATCGGTCAAGGTTCAAAGAATTCTGAGGTAATAGCATATTTTTACCTTCAACGACTGGACTATCTAGCCATCTACTATTCTGAACAATTAGAAAAATACAGCATAAATTCGTAAGAAATGTAATTCGACAAGCTATGTGGTTACAATTGGAGCAGGAAGCACAAAGGTGATGGCTTCGGCCTCGGGTGCACAAAAGGTTGAATAAAATACACCTGACCTGCACTCGTCGATCACGTGCGTCCAAAAACGGAATTGCAATCGGGGTGGTGGGGTTTATTCTCAACGTACGATATCCAGCCCTACAGACGGGGGTAAGGGTACTAGGAATAGCTTCTTCAGTAGTCGAAAATTTGCAATAGTTTTTGAGCGATAACGGTTTCGTATCATCTGAAACTTTGGGGCAAGAGGTGGATTAACTTTCTAAATACTGTAAAATCATGATGCAATGAGACATTTGCAAATCATTATACCTTATCTGCACCATATTACTGATGGATAAATCAGTTTACTAAACGTTTATCACAAATATTCCGAAAAAATGCATCTTACAGCATAGGAAGTAAAGTGAGGACTCAAAAATCAAATGTGATGTGAATACGTTCATATTAAAGAAGCTCGTAACTGAATTTACTCCTGTAAAGCTTTATCGGTAACACATTTTGATGTATTCATAATTATTTGTTAATTCTCTACTTCTAAACAACAACTGTGTATAAATAGAAAGACAGTAACACTTTATCATTGAAAATTATAAATATACTGAAACAACACTGCGCGTAATAAGATTTCAGCAGGCAATTTCTACATTTTGCTCAGTTAAACTCTCAAGTCGTAACTCAGTTTGATAACAGAATTATGCATTATTAGCCGAGTTTTAATCCATCGGGAGCTCCTTTGTGCAAAATTAACAGGCACAGGCTGGCGCGTTGCGCTCACTTTTGAACGTCCATTAATCGTTACTTAAATTCACGCAAAAGCTAAAATCCGATAAAAAGTGTAATAACCTACAGGGGAAGCTCTGATATAGCTGATTATTACTCGCAATTTCAAGGGATTTTATAAAACCAAAGTGAATGATTGTCATTTCAACAGTATTATTATTACTACGTGTGTTAAAGAACTTCCTGAAGGAAGCTATCTACTCCAACTCCAGTGGAATATCCTCTGCCACTCCATTTGCAATTAGAATGAAATTGCTCGTCCCAGCCGACGGTTAATCAATAAACAGTAGGTTTTGGGGTTGGAGCCTGAATCCCAAATATGCACTTCAAATTACCCCCCGGCGTTTGGACGCATACAGGGGTTGGCCTGTAAATTGTAGCACTAACATTAACTAAAATTACTGTAAAGATTTGGGCTTGTATTTAACAAATTTAAGTATTGAAACAGCTGAATGAAATCTGAACAGAAGCTTTCTATGTTTAGAAACTAGAAGTTATTTGGTTTCCTCCATAATTTAAATAGTAGCAGGTGATTTAGAAGGTCTTAAAATAAATACCTTAGATTCGACTATCTTAAATTTCGATATATAAATAGCAAGATTTAAAACTGCCAAGAATTCTTGTAATCTAGACCTACAAATCTGATGTTATGGTATTTCTATATAGTTCTTCCTTTTAAGTGGTTGAGCATTGACACGGTTTTAATGATATCACCCAAAGTGCACATTCTCTGTAAATGAATAATTTATTATAGCTTGTTCACATTTAATAAATGGCAATACTAATTGATTATTTGATAAGTAGTGGGCGTTTCCAAATTTGGAAAGGTACAGTTTGGCGACAAAACAGCAATAAATCTTGCTCACATTTCAAATTCAAATTCACAAATGCCTCGTTTGAAACTAACGACATTGAACAGAGGTGTCATATTTAAATTAGTCTCGAGATTTACCTTGAAACTTTAAAACTTTTGCATGAAATTTGTAGATTTTCCCAAATGTATCCTTATAGTCAGCACATCTTGTAAATGTAGCTTGGAATTTTTGTAATTGTGGCTGTTTATGTAAGCCTGTAAGTTCTGCTCCAGTTCGCCTTAATTTTGCAAGACGCTCGAGTTGCTTTAGATTTCCGTTAGTTGACGTGCACCATAACTAGCTATTTATTAGATAATTACATGCTTTATACGTTTTACGATCTCTTGATGGGAAAGTAATGGCCAGACTTGCGACATAGCTGCATGAGGAATCCATCTGCAGCTACTCGGCTGATTGGTGCAGAACATTTCGATTATTCGAAGCATAGCTGGAAAAATTGCATGAGTTTATGTTCGAAACTAAATTTCGTAAACAAAGAAATAAGTTTAATAGGGAATGCATCTTGATTTTTCTTCTCATTTTTTTCACCGGAACCATAAAAATACGAATAGGTAGACTTATGCTGATTTAAAGCACCTTACTTTTTCTTGAACCTTGAATGAATTCTTCTCATTTTCGGGTGTTCTGTTTCTTTTGTTTCCTGTTTCTCCTTTCCGTTCCAACCACGTTCTCCTGAATAATCCCGTTTCTTCTCTTTTTCGCCTCTGTCCTATTCTTTCAGGTCATCAACAAAATGTCATGTCTTGAGTGCTGTGGCTTTACTGAAATTATATAGAACCTCAGCACTCAGACATGAATTTTTGTTGACCACCCTATATATCTCTCTTTACTAGTCTATCTATATTCATTCTTACTCTGTCCATAGTACCCTAGCTATATGTTTTCTAGTTTCTTCAATATTTGTTCTTCTTGCAACTTGTATACCTGATAGCCTAGTTCAGGATGGTACATTAGATTGTAATATTACCTATTCTTTTTTCATGAAGCTTCTTCAACGTCGGCTTAGAAATACGACAATTTTCCACGCTCATCTGTCCATTGATAATGCTGGAATATGCCCAGAATTCTGACCTTTCTGTTTCCTATTTTTTGTATCTATTACAACCATGTCTTCCTTGGTTTTCTTGTTTTCTTCGTTCCTTTTCTGCCTTATTCTCTTATCACTAGTCTATCTGTATTCTTTCTTACTCTGTCCACAGCATCCTGGCTGTATGTTTTCTAGTTTCTTCAATATTTGTTCTTGTTGCAACTTGTATATCTTATAGCCTAGTTCAGGATGATACATTGGATTGTAATATTACTTATTCTTTTTTCCATGAAGCCTCTTCAACGTCGGCTTAGAGATATGTTAATTTACCACGCCCATCTGTCCATCGATAATGTTGGAATACGCGCAGAATTCTGACCTTTCTGTTTCCTATTTTTGGTATCTATTATAACCATGTGTTCCTTGGTCGTCGTGTTTTCTTCGTACCTTTTCTGTATTCGTTCTTGCTCTGAACACACCATCCTGGCTGCATGTTTTCTAGTTCCCTCAATATTTGTTCTGGTTACAACTTGTATAGCTTATAGCCTAGTGCAGGATGATACATTGGATTGTAGTATTACCTATTCTTTCTGCCATGAAGCCTCTTTAACGTTGGCTTAGAGATATGTCAATTTTTCATGCCCATCTGTCCATTGATAATGTTGGAATACGCGCAGAGTTCTGACCTTTCTGTTTACTATTTTTGGTATCTATTCCAACCATGTCTTCCATGGTCTTGCTGTTTTCTTCGAGCTTTCTCCGCCTTTTTTCTTCTTGACTAGTCTACCTGTATTCATTCTTGTTCTGTCCACAACTTCCTAGCTGTATGTTTTCTAACTTCTTCAATATTTGTTCTTGTTGTAACTTGTATATCTTATAGCCTAGTTCGGGATGGTACCTTGGAATGCAATATTACATTTCCTTCTTTTCCTTGAAACATTTTCGGGTCGCCTTAGGGATGGGTTCATTTCCCTTCTGGGCCTTTTTTTATTCTTGCCAACCGCTTCTCTATGTTATAGCCCTCTTCACTACCTTATCTGTATTCGTTCTTGCTGTGTCCATACCATCATAGTTGCCTCTTTTCTAGGTTGCTCAAGATTGGTTGTCGTTTCAACTGATATCTCATGACGGTATATTCGTATGTAATATTAAATCCTCTTAATTACTCTGAAGCTTTTTTTCAGCATCGGCTTTGAGGTAGGTCAATTTTTCACGCCTCTCTGTTTATTGACAGTGTTTTAATTTTTCCCTTTTCGTTTCCTATTTTGCTATTCTTTGTACCTACGTTTTCCTGTGCCTTTCCATTTTCTACTTGTCTTCTTTGTCGTATTCTATAACTCTCTTCGCTAATCTATCTGTATTTATTTCTTTTATGTGTCTAAATCATCCTTTTGTTATTTTTTCGAATCCTTCAATATTGGTTTTTCTTGCAACTTATATAGTCAACGTTTCACCCACTTTCGTAAGGAGCTTCATTGGGAGAAAATCAATAGAGCACGATAACTCCACCTGTAAACACGTTGCTTTTGTCTTGATGAAGCCTTTTATGAAAGTGGGCGAAACGTTGAGTTCTTCGACCTCAATAATGACATGGCCAATCGTGGAAGTCGTTTGTTACATAGCTCTTTACATACATTTATTTTCCACGCCCCTCTTTCCATTGCCAATGTTTTAATTTTTCTTAGAGTTTTGGCCTTTTTGTTTCTAATTTTGATAATCTTTGCAACCACTTTTTTCAGTATCTCCCCTTTCTTCTTACCTTCTCTGTCCTATTCTATAAGTCTCTTTGATAATCTATCTATATTTATTATTTTTATGTGTCCATATCATCATAATGTTCTCTTTTCTGCTTCTCCAATAATGGTCCTTGATAGAACTTATATCGTAAGTCCTAGTTCAGGATGGTATATTATCTCTTTGTCTGTCCTCTGAATACAGTATTACATTTCCTTCTTTTTCTTGAAGCCTTTTCACCGTCGGTTTAGAAATAGTTCTATTTCCACGCCCCTCTGTCCATTGCTAATGTTTTAATTTTCCTCGAGTTGGACCGTTTTGTTTCCTATTTTACCTGGCCCTTCATCTTTTCTTTTTGACTTCTCTACTTTATTCTATAACTCTCTTCACTAATTCATCTATATCTGTCCTCGTTATGTGTCACAATATCCTAGCTGTATTTTTTCTAGTTTCTTCAATATTTCTTTTTGCAACACGTATCCTAGTTCATGATGGTATATTAAATGCAATATTTCTTCTTCTTTTCCTTGAAGCTTTTTCGGCGTCGACTTGAAGATAAATCCCTTTTTCTGATTTTTCAGCCACATTTTCCTGGAGCTTTCCTTTGTCTTCTAACCTTCTCTGTCCTATTTTATAGCTCTCTTCACTAGTCTTTTTATACTCGTTCTTGCTATGTAATTTAGCTGTATCTTTTCTAGTTTCTTCAATATTGGTTCTTGTTGTAACATATATGTTAGTTCAGGATGGTATATTGGATGCAATATTTACTCTTCTTCTTTTCCCTGAAGCTTTTTCGGCGTCAACTTAGAGTTAGGTCTTTTTCACGACTCTCTGTGTACAGCAAGTGTTTTAGTTTCTCTCAGTGTTTTATTCTTTTTGTTTTCTTGTTTGTCTGTCCTTTCCAACAACGCTCTCCTGGGTTTTCTTCGTTTTGCTTGCGTTTCATGCCATTTTCTATAATTGTCTTCACTAATCTATCTGTATTCATTTTTGCTATTTGTTCATGCTATCCAAGCCGTCTCTTTTCTAGTTTCTTCAATACTAGTGTTGGTTGCAACTTGTATCTTGTATCCTAGTTCAGGATGGTGCATTGAATATAATATTACAACTTCTTCATTTCTCTGAAGCCTTTTCAGTGTCTGCTTAAACGTAAGTCCACTTCCACGTCTCTCCGTTCCTTGCTAATGTTTTAATTTCTCTCAGAGTTTTGACCATTTCGTTTCCTTTCGTTGCATTCCCATTAACAACGGTCTCTTGGTCTCTCCTCTGTTTTTCTTGTCTTCTGTGCCCGATTCTATAACTCTGTTTGATAGTCTATCTGTATTCGTTCTTCCTATGTGTCTATACTACCCTAGCTGTTGCTTTATAGATTCCTCGATATTGGTTCTTGCTGCAACTTCTATCTTATATCCTTGTTCAGTATGGTACTGTGGATGCAATATTACTTCTTCTTCTTATCATTTGCTCCTTTGGAGTGTCGGTTTAGAGACAGATCCCTTTTGCACTTCCTTCATCTATTGCAAATGTTTTAGTTCTCTCAGAATTTTGGGCTATTTGTTTCTATTTTTTGTGTGTCCTTTCCAGACACGTTCTCATGGGCCTTCCTCTTTTCCTCTTGCCTGCTCTGCCAATTTTTCTTTACTAGACTATCTAATTTCTTCTTGTTATGTATTTATACCATCATAGCTGCCTATTTTCTAATTTCTTCAATATCTGTTGCCAACGTATATCTTATACTTATCCTAGTTCAGGATGGTACCTTGAAATGTACTATTACTTCTTTCTGTTTTCTCTAAAGCCTTTTCAACGTCGATTTACATAAAGGTCTACGCCCTTTTGTCTCTGAGAGTTTCCTGTTCTATCTTCTTCAGCCTCGTTCTCCAGGGTCTTCTTTTTTCTTGCCTTCTCTGACCTATTCTATAACTCTCTTTACTAGTCTATCTGCATTCATTCTTGCTATGTGTCCATACCATTCTAGCTGTCTCTTTTCTAGTTTCTCCAATATGGGTTCGTGGTACAACATCTCATATCAGGATGGTACATTGAAATGTAAGATTACTTCTTTTTTTCGTTAGAGCCTTTTCAGAGTTGTCGATTTAAATATAGATCTATTTGTCACACTTGTTTTTTATCCCTTTTCTCTCAAGATTTTGAGCCTCTTGTTTGCTATTTTTCCATTTCCTTCAACCGCGTTCTCCTAAGCCTTTATCTTTTTTCTTGCCCCCCTCTTCCCCTTTCCACTACTCTCTGCAACTACTCTATCTGTATTTATAATTTCTATGGGTCTATGCCATTGTAGCTGTCCCTTTTCCAGTTTCTGCAATACTGGTTCTTGTTGCAACTTATAATTTATATGCTAGTTGAGGATGGTACACTGAAATATAATATTACTTTTCTTTTACTCTGAAGCCGTTTACAGCGTCAATTTAGAGATAGATCTCTTTTCACACCTCTCTACCTATTTTTTAAATATTCAACTTTATTGTCCTGGGCCTTCTTCTGCTTTTATTTCCTTCTTTGCCCTATTCTATTACTCTCTTCACTAGTCTGTCTGTATTCATTCCTGCTATGTGTTCATATCATAGTTGTCTCTTGTATATCCTCGGTCTGCTTTATTCTCATTCTTAAGAACCTCAACTCCAGATCTTCCTGTTTTGTTTGCTCTGTCGCCCATAAATTGTTCTAGCAAAAACTATATACATTGTTTTTCGATTTAGAGCAACCTTAGTTGTCGTCTACCGTACTCTTCCACCATTTAGCAAGACTATTTTAATAATTGACTTTGTCAAAGCAGATAATATTCAACTTTCTCTAGATTGGTTTGGCCCATCCACATTCTGAAATTTCAACCCCATCAATAGTACGTCTGAACCTCCACGTTTAACAGTTGATAGATGTGGGAAGGGCAGCAACGGGCAGATGTGAGTTCCACGTACTGTTTCTTTCCCCCAATAACGCGCCGAAAGACGAACAAAAATCAATACGTGTAGCCAAGGAAATCAACAGGTTGATTACGTATTCCTGAATTGTTGTTGGTTACTATGATGAGAAGTGTTTCTTCAGAACGATTGTTTGGCCTGAATTGCCAAAGCACGTGTTAGAAATTGCATATCTTATAGCTGTCACTTGAACGGGACAAACTCAGCAATCTAATCAAAGGAAACTATTTGGCACATAACTGAAGTTGAAATATGCTTGATTTAAATTAAAGTAAAACCTAAGTCGAGACAATGAGTAGCCCAAGTAAGAATTCTTGACATTATTGTTCTTCAAGCAGATCGATATTAATTATAAATACTAACGTCTTGAAAAGACATGCTCGCCACTTTCGCTTTTCTCTGTTTACCTTCTAAATTAGAGGTATTGGAAGTGTGCCCACGATATCGACCGCCATTAATTAAGTGACATCAAGGTCGGCGTGACTCACACATACCGATCGATTCGGTTCTAATAGTCTCGATTGCGGCCGTAGCTGTGGTCCTATTAATAAATCAAGGTAATGTAGTGTAATCATCTGAATCAGGTGTAGTTCGTTTAAGAGTGGATGAGTTCAACAAATTTTCAGGCAAGGATTGATAGTAGTACGACTTACTATACGATTGTTAGAAAATGTTAATCTAGTCGAAGTGAAATGCTAATGGGGGAATTTTTGTTGTTGGTTGGGGAAATTTTAATCCTGCCTTTTTTGGAGCTTTAAGCTGATTAACTTTTAATGGATTGAAAGAATCTTAGCGTTTAAAGCGAACGAAAAATGTTCAGGAGTTACACGCTAATTACATATAGTTACATACATGTGGCTCGATATTTAAATTGGCAATCCTTCACTGACTCACCAGATTTATAACAAAAAAATACAGTGGCATCTTCTTTGTCGCATCAGACCTTTGAATGTCCCATTGGCCTGGCTAGTCGATACAAAAACTTCTCATAAATCGGGGGAAAGTTTAATTGTGTTAGCTTAAATCTGCTGCAGGAGATCTTGCTGGATTGATTAATCTCCAGCACTAGCGCAGCCGTGGAAGATGCACTGCGCCATACAAATGTGCAGTCATCCCTTAATTTGGGCTGTGGTGAGCGATTATGGCCTATTGTTCACCTCCCTGGGTCAGTTTCTTGCAGAACTTTGTTCATTTCAATTATCCTAGGAAGAATGGTTAGTTAAAGAATTTGGTTGTTGATGTAGCTTTGACTCACGCCTGGAGTCATTCACTCAGGGAACAATTGGCACGAAATTCTCAATTTGTTAGATTCAAGGTTAATCTGGGGTTAACTCCGCGTATGCTAATTTGCATGTGCGTCCACACGTCATTCAATTTAGCCAATTTTTGCATTCGGCTCAACTCCTACCGTAACATGATGTCACGCCAATTTCAGCACGGTCCTTCCTTAACGTAATTACCGGAGGATTGATTCAGCCCGTTCCCAGAAATGTTACAGCCTAAATGGGTCTTTATCTGGGGTTGGGGCGGGCTCCCCATGTCTTCATAGCTGCATGCAGAAAGACGGCGGTGACGGGGCGCTTTCGCCCCCAGCCCAGCCCTTAGCTTATCGATTTCCAGGATTGTTAAGCTGTCACTAAATGTCAAGGTAGCGGCAGTATGAAGTGCTTGGGTGCAGTAAATTTACAACGGCCGCAGCTTTTAGGACGTGTACAGCGGCCCTTTTGTGTTGGGAATTGGTTAAATTTGCAAATGTGAGCGATTTTTGGTGGAGGCGCCGCGTATACAAGGGCTTGTCCGAAATATCTTTGCCGTAACTTACATTTGCTGTCTGTTATTTTGTGGACATTTTATTCTCAACAAGATCCCATTTATAGTGCAACAATTTCATACGGCTTCTATTCCCACTAGCCCAATAATTGGCATTCGCCATTGAAAATATTGCGAAATTATTGCTTGTAATTTCTTGCATATACGTGAAACCTTAAGTATAAGTATAGGCAATGTGAACCCGCAAAATGCACGCTTTTCTTAAGCAAATGATGTTTGCTAAAGGGAACATATTGCTATCGTAACGACGTTGTTAAAGCGATAATGGGGTAATAACTGCGTTGTATGGCAATAAAAGCCCCCCCCCCCCAAAAAAAGAATTCTTGGAAGAGCTCCAAAGTTGGTCAGCTGCATTCATTGGCAATATTAAAATTACGTCATAATGAATCTTCAATAAATTTTTCTGGCCCAATTGTAAAACCTTGCAAATAAAGCTGACGATTTTTACGTAGAGAAAAATATAAATCAGACCTTTTTATATGAAAGGTATAAGAAATAAATACGCGATTACAAAGGAAGTGAACATGTATGGACCTTCGAAGTATCAATTTTCATAATTTGCAGAGGCTACAAAGTTTTATAGGCAGTTTTACGCTCACGTTTTGAAGGACACAGATTTAGCTCGTGACGTTTATAAAGGGAACAGGTTTTATAGTCGACCTCTTTAAAGGACAGGGATTTACCATGCGACGATTATGAAACGATTAGGTTTTACATGCGACATTTTTAAAGAACACAAATATAGAAGGCCACGTTTACGAAGGAAATAGGTTTTGTAGGTGACATTTTAAAGAACAGGTGTATCAGGTAACACTTATGAAAGGATTAGGCTTTAAAGGCGACCTTTTAAAGGACAGTGATTTATCAGGCGGCATCTGTGAAGGAAATAGGTTTTACAGGCGATTTTTGAACGACTTATAAAGGGAATAGGTTTTACTAACGACAATTTACAAGACAGAGATTTAGCAGGCGACGTTTGTAAGGGGATTGGGTTTTAAAGATGACGTTTTAAAGGACTGTGATTTATCCGGCGACGTGTATCAAGGAAATGGGTTTTCCAGGCCGCTTTTAAACTAAAGAAATTCATCCGGCGATATTCTTTAAATGATTGGATTTTACTAGAGTTATTTTAAGAGACAGTGGTTTAGCAGGAGACGTTTATGTAAGTAATCGGTTTTGCAGGCGACTTTTTAAAAAACAGATTTGGCAGGCGACGTTTTGTAGGCAGTAGGTTTTACAGGCGACATGTTACAGGACAGAGATTTAGCATGCGATGTTTATGAAGAGAATAAATTTTACAAGCGACATTTTAATGGACAAAGATTTAGCCGGCCACATTTATATAGGGCATAGTATTTTTATAGACGACATTTTACAGGACAGAGATTTAGCATGCGATGTTTATGAAGAGAATAAATTTTACAAGCGACATTTTAATGGACAAAGATTTAGCCGGCCACATTTATATAGGGCATAGTATTTTTTATAGACGACATTTTACAGGGCAGAGATTTAGCATGCGATGTTTATAATGCGAATAGATTTTACAGGGGACATTTTAAAAGATAGAGATTGGGTTTTACTGGCGATATTTTATGGACAGTAGTTTAGCAGGCGATGCTTGTATAGGGAATAGGTTTAGCAAGCGGTATTTTACAGGACAGAGAATTATTCGATAGTGGTTTAGCTGGCGACGTTTGTGTAGTTAATCTGTTTTGCAGGCAATTTTTTAAAAGATCTGGCATGCGACGTTTATAAAGAGTATAAATTTTACATGCGACATTTTAATGGACAAAGATTTAGCCGGCCACTTTATGTAGGGTTTAGTATTTTTATAGACGACATTTTACAGGACAGAGATTTAGCATGCGATGTTTATAATGCGAATCTATTTTACAGGGGACATTTTAAAGGACAGAGATTTAGCCAGCCATATTTATGTAGGGCATAGGATATACAGACCGCATTTTATAGGACATATATTTAGCAGGCGATGTTTGTGAAGGAAGTGGGTTTTATAGGCGAAATTTTGAAAGACGGAAGTTTAGCAGGTGACGTTTGTGAAGGAATTAGATATTACAGGCGACATTTTAAAGGACAGATATTTAGCAAGCCACCTTTATGTGGGACATGGGTTTTACTTTTACAGACATTTACACGACATAGGTTTAGCGGGAACCGTTTGTGAAGGGATTAAGTCTTAAAGGTGACGTTTTAAAGAACAGTAATTTATTATGCGACGTGTATGAAGGCAATGGGTTTTACAGGCGGCTTTTAAACTAAAGAAATTCGGCGGGCGACATCTTTAAAAGGATTGGGGTTTACTGGCGACATTTTACAGGACAGAGATTTAGCATGCGATGTTTATGAAGAGAATAGATTTTATCGGTGACCTTTTAATGGACAAAGATTTAGCCGGCCACATTTATATAGGGCATAGTATTTTTATAGACGACATTTTACAGGGCAGAGATTTAGCATGCGATGTTTATAATGCGAATAGATTTTACAGGGGACATTTTAAAGGACAGAGATTTAGTATGCGATGTTTATGAAGAGAACAGATTTTATCGGTGACATTTTAATGGACAAAGATTTAGGCGGCCACATTTATATAGGATTTATAGACGACATTTTACAGGACAGAGATTTAGCATGCGATTTTTATAAAGGGATTAGATTTTACAGGCGACATTTTAAAGGACCGAGATTTAGCCGGTCATATTTAAGCAGGGTATAGGATTTACAGACGACGTTTTACAGGAGAGAGATTTAGCAGTCCATGTTTGTAAAGGAAGTAAGTTTTACTGGCGACATTTTGAAAGACAGAGGTTTAGCAGGTGACGTGTATAAAGGCAATAGGTTTTACAGGCGGCTTTTAAACTAAAGAAATTCAGCAGGCGACATTTTTAAAAGAATTGGGTTTTACTTGCGATATTTTAGTGGACAGTGGTTTACCAGGCGACGCTTGTGTAGGTAATAGGTTTTGTAAGCGACATTTTACAGGGGCAGAGATTTAGCAGGCGACGTTTTTCAAGGAAGTAGGTTTTACGGGTGACATTTTGAAAGACAGAGGTTTAGCAGGTAACGCTTATGAAAGGATTAGGTTTTAAAGGCGACGGTTTAAAAGGCAGTGATTTATTAGGCAGCGTATATGGCGGAAATAGGCTTTACAGGCGACTTTTGATAAACAGAGATTTAGCAGGTGACGTTTATGCAGAGATTAGATATTACATGCAACATTTTAAACTACAGAGATTTAGCAGGCCATCTTTATGTAGAACATGGATTTTACTGACATTTTACAGGACAGAGGTTTAGCAGGAGCCGTTTATGAAGAGATTAAGTTTTAAAGATGACGTTTTAAAGGACTGTAATTTATCAAGCGACGTGTATGAAAGCAATGGATTTTACACGCGGCTTTTAAACTAAAGAAATTCAGCAGGCAACATTTTTGAAAGGATTTGATTTTACTGGGGATATTTTAATGGGCAGTGGTTTACAAGGCGACGCTTGTGTAGGGAATAGATTTTGCAAGCGACATTTAAAAAAACAAAGATTTGGCAGACGACTTGTATAAAGGAAATAGGTCTTCCAGGTGACATTTTAAACGACAAAGATTTAGCGGGCGACGTTTATGTATGGAATAGGTTTTACAGGCGGCATTTTAAAGAACAAAGAGTTGGTAAGCGACGTTAAGGAAGGAAATAGGTGTAACAGACGAGATTTTACAGAACAGTTATTTATCAGGCGACGTGTAAGAAGAGAATAGGTCCTACAGGCGACGTTTAAACGACGGAGACTTAACAGGCGTAGTTATGTCGGGAATACGTTTTACAGGTGAGATTTTAAAGAATAGTGATTTTTCTGGCCAGTTGTATGAAGGGAATAGGTCTTAAAGGCGGCTTTTAAACGACAGAGACCTAGTAGGTTTTTGAGTAGGGAATAGGTCTTACAGGCGGCTTTTAAACGACAGAGACCTAGCGGGCTTTTGAGTAGGGAATAGGTCTTACCAGCGGCATCTTTTAGAACAGAGATCTGACAGGCGACGTTTATGAAGAAAATAGGTCTTCCAGGCGACTTTTAAACCACAAAGATTTATTGTGGGAATAGGTTTTACATGTGACATTTTAAAGAACAGATTTAGCATGCGACGTATATGAAGCCTATGCTTGCGTGTTACAGACGACTTTTCGATAAGGATTTAGTAGGCGACGTTTATGAAGGGGATCGGTTTGACAAGCGACATTTTTGAGGCTATATTTTTGAAAGCGGATTTAAAAGCAATACTTTAATGCTCTTTTAGAAGACAACGTTCTTGGAAGATTGTAAGACACGCGCTAGTTTTTTTGTTTTTAAAGTTAATGTGTTTAAACGTTACTCTTTCATGATATATTTTTCATGTTATAATTGTTGTTAAAAACGACAATTTTTATTGGTGATATTTTTGAATCAGATAGATTTGGAAGAAACGTTGATTAAAACGATACATTTGATAGATGACAATAGAAGACAATATTATTGTAAACGAGACTCTGGCTGGCGACCTTTTCAAATACGATATCTCAATACACGTTTGGAGATTAAGTCCTTAGTAGACCGACAGTATGTGGAATACGTTGTAGTTGTTAAGTGTTGAATCCTAGCGTTTTAAGAGGTCATGTTTATGATGTCGAAGCATTTGATAGGCTTTGTTGCTGTAAAAGATGTTCGGGATACCGTCTTTTTTAAATACACTATTTTAATGAACTTTTGAAGACGAAGTTCACGGTGCAGGGATAAATTGTGGGAGACATTTTAGCTGTTAAAGTTTCAGAGCTAACATTTTTAACTTGTAACATTCATAAATGAAACATATTTGACAAGCAGCGTTTGTGAAAGCTGGGCACTTGATAGGCCAAGTTATTGTAAACAATGATCTGGGTAGCGACGTTTTATAAATACTCTATTTTTTGCACTTCCAGGACTAAAGTTGATACTTTAGTCCCCGTAAACAGGGACTAAAGTAGCTCATTTAATCCCTAGGGACTAAAGTAAAAATGATACCGTAACTATGGGAAATTTATGTACACACGAGGTTAGTAGGTTAGGTTTTGTTTGTCATTTGACACATACTGACGCAAAACTTAACCTGCAAATCTCGAATTTGACATATACTGACAATACACTTTAGTACTGCCAACTGATTCAGGCTATCCAGGACCTGCTGCAATTCAGCTTTTAATAAATTGTAATTGTCAGTTTCCAAATTGACAGATTCCAAAATTTGGAAATGTTTGATTATAATGTTCCCAAAAGTGCAAAAAATAGCGTATATACCTCGGGACTAAAGTGCCTAAATCCCTTGAGTGGGATTAAATGGTGCACTTTAGTCCCTCATTATATAAAATACTATTAATGCAGTTTTGAAGTTCTTGATACATGGACAGTTTGTGATACACGTTTTAGTTGTCAAGTTTCTAAGTAGTTTTTTGTTTGGTTTTAAAATAACATTTTATCAGGCAACATTACGAAACAGGCGTATTTCATAGGCGCCATTTTGGAATGCAACCTTAACAGACACGTTCTCGATAGCGACTATGTTAAAGACGGTGATGTGATGCATAATGACCGCTTGGTAGTCGAGTAGTTTGTGTGACATATTTTAGTTGTTCTGAAGGATCTGGCTCTTAGAAGGTAACTTTTCAAAGATATCACTATTGAAGATCACAGTTTGAATAAAATGCAGTTTTAAAATAAGTGATTTCGATTATCAATAACATTTGCAATGGCAATATTTTGCAAAAAGCATGCTTTAAAGTCACAATTTGTAACATAATGCTTCTAACGACATTTCGGACAAATGTTTTTGAATGTGCGGTGAGGTGAAACATTTTTTCAAGAAATCATTTTTGAACCAACATAAAATAACAGTCAAGTGACCTTTGTTGGTCATTGTAATTTCTTTTGTACGCATCTACAAAAAGCAGCAGTTGCAAATGCATTCTTTTTCTTAAGTAAACGGTGTTTGCCAACGAGAACATTTTGTTGCCGTAACGACGCTGTTAAAGCGATAATGGAGTAATAACTGCGCTCTATGACAATAAAAGCCCAAGAAAAGGAAGTGTTGGAAGAGCTCCAAAGTTCGTCAGTGGCATTTATCGACATACATTAAACCTAAGGGGAAAAGGGGTCAAAAAGATGTAAATAACCTTCGTTATCCAGGACGCTTGGTGTGTAATTACGTTTTAAACCTTCTGGTATTAATGTAACTATGAATTTTAATTTTTCGCACATGCAGCAACGGTTGCCAAATAGGACACTTTTAGTAGTACTTATTTAGTTTATGATGTTAGCAGAAGTCGGAAGTTTTCTTGTTCGAGTACCTGAAATGTTCTCTGAAAGACTTGTGTAATAAAATTAAGTATTCACCCAAAACGAAAAACATAAAATTTCAAACCTTGCCGAAGATGATAGATTGAGACCAAGTTTAGATAGCAGTGTAACGGTGCACACTATAGTTGGGTTTAATGAGTGGATGAACCTACGTTGTGTATCTTTTTATGGGTTATTACGGCTTGGCTCAGTTGTATTACGAAGGATCCAGTGGCGTAACTATCATATGTGCAGGGGGTGCGAAGAACCTCCGCGTCGAATGTATATAGGCGCCGCGGCAGCGGAGTTTCCCACATCTCTTATTATCCAATGAAAAGCCATGCTTTTTCAAAATTCAACCAATCGTGTGTTTTTGTAGTGGCAAAAAATCGAAATTTTCCAATGGGATTTTGTCAGTTTCTTTTGCCACTTGCATCCACGGCAACCACCAAATATGTTGCTTTAATCAAGGTGGTACCTATTTAAGAAACGTCATTTAAACTGTCATTGCGCATCAGTATAAATGTCAAACTAAACCCATATTTGGGAAATAGTCCACAATAGCTATTTATGCAACAAGTGCTAAAAGTCGACGTTTATGCGCGAGACATGAAAATTATGAAACGAAGCCGAAGGCTGAGTTTCGTAACATGTCTCGCGCATAAACGACTTTTAGCACGCGTTGCATACAATATTTTATCTACGACCTTAATTTTACCGTTATTAATCCATAAATATCGATTTAAGAAAGGTTCGCATCTGCGACGCTTTTAATTTATGTCATAATGAATAGTAGCCTACGCCGCGGTGGCGATTGTTTGGCCACGCCCGTGCTGTCAAGGTGAGTTACGAAATGTAATTATGATACTCCACATATGACTGTATTCATTACATAACGCTTTAATTATTTCAAAAATGTTAAACTCACGATTTGTTGTTTTTTTGGCAATGCCCCTCGACAAACTAACTTTGACAAATTCTCTCGCCTTCGGCTCGGGAATTTGATCAAGTTAGTTTGTCTTGTGACATTGCCAAAACAAAATACTTTCGTAAAACATTTTTACCGGCAAAAGCATTTGCCCTTAATACATTATTACTGAAAATAAAAGTTTTCCTAGAATAGAGGTTCAAAGCGGCAACAGACTATGATACGTGAGCGCCACTGGGCTCTTTTGAGTGCGCAGTCTTTCTCCTTTTGAGTAGATTAGAAGTTCCAGCTCTAGTGTGTGTTTGTGATTCTTAGATTTCATAGTGCATAGTGCATAGTAACATACTATAAATTCAAAGTTTTAAACCCCAAATTTCTGACGATTGCCTCAGATGCAGAGGTCATAGAGAGTGCCAAATTACTTCAAACTAGGTATGAAACTGATCTCGATGACGGCTTACTAAAGCAAATTGTACTATTTCGAACTTCGTATATAACTAGTATTAAATATTGCTTATCAGTGAAGGAAGTGGGAGAAAAATTTCTGTCTAATAACACATCATTGGCTAGCTTTCCATATTTGTATACAGTTTATATCCTACTTTTTACATCCCGTCACTACAGCCTCCACTGAGAGATCTTTTTCTAAATTAAAAATTATTAAAAACTTTTTGCTAAGTAAGATGGGCCAAATACACCTAAAGAGTTTTGCATTACTGAGTATCGGGAAAGTAAGAGCCAGTACTTTTGGTTTTAATTCACTGATAGATATGTTAGCTTTAAAGCAAAGTGTCGCAAAAGAGATTTTAATTAAAGTGCTAAACCCCGTTTCACCACTATAGAGTTTTAATTTTATGTCATGTCCATCGCCTTGGCCTTAAAAATAAATGCCATTTTCGCAATCAACGTCGCAAAAAACCGCAATAACAAAACCCATATCGATTTTTAGGCTTGTTTGCCCCATTTCACCCCCTAAGGGGTAGCGGACCCGACAGACGTTCTGCTGCCCGAACGTTGGTTTGCCTGCTATTGCAGGGTTTAGCAAACGTTTTTTCGATATTCGAATTTTCGTTATTTTTCATTTTAAAAAATATTGGAGGGTGGTGAGAGGGGGATGAAATTTTGGAGTTATATGTTCAGATATGCGAGAAATCTTAAAAAAATTAAAAAGAGAAATTCGTTGAAAAATTTGAAAAAAAAATCCTAGAACCCGATTGCACCGCCACCTACCGGATCCAATTGTGAAGTTGAACCATCCAGGAGGCCGTGATCCAGGGACTCTTTCAAACACAAAAAATTTCATCAAAGTCGGTCCAGCCGTTTAGGAAGAGTTCAGTCACGTACACACGTATAGAAGAATTATATGTACTATAAAGATATACGGATGGGGCCATAATTATACCGGGTGCTGACTAGCGCAACGCACCATAGGAATTTGCATAGTAAATTCTTTATGTTCAATTATTTGCTCCCCTAATTATTTTAGAGCTAAAGTGTAAATACATTTTTTGTAGAGAAAAAAATACTGCATCCATTCATACTGTTGCTAACAATTTTTCATTTTCCAGAACCGAAGGAATGCAAAAAATCAAACTAGAATTTTTACAAAAATCAGTGATGCCATGAAATTATTGAAACAAGCCAATGCCAACGCAAGTGCGTGCGGGGCGATCATCCAGTCACTGCCGTCAAAAGATTGAATTTATTGTCGTTTTTCTCGTTTTGGTGTAAGTTCTGAACCTCATTATTACACCTACAAATATTTAATAACGTGCCTGTAGTTTAAACTTAAAATAAATCAGTCTTTTAATGGTTGTACTGTTTGGAATTTGCCGATACGGATATTTTACAATAAACAAGCAGGTTAGTTAACGAACGTCCACCATACTCGTAAAACCATTTTTGTTATGGACAAGGTCTAGGTACCTTAGAGCCATTAAGCAGAACATAATTAATAATAAAACATCAATGACAAACAAACAACACATTTGCGTTGGCATTGGCTTGTTTCAATAATTCCATGGCATCACTGATTTTTGTGAAAATGCTAGTTTGTTTTTTGCATTCCTTCAGTTCCGGAAAATGAAAAATTGTAAGCAACAGTATGAATGGGTGCAGTATTTTTGTCTGTACAAAAAATGTATTTACACTTAAGCTCTAAAATAATTAGGGGAGCAAATAATTGAACATAAAGAATTTACTATGAAAATTCCTATGGTGCGTCGCGCAATTCAGCACCCGGTATATAACAGCAATAAGATAACATGAACCACAAAATAGAATGATTGAGTAAGAAAGAGATGACCATACAACAAAATTACTTTAGTAGGCACAATTAGTTGACATATGTCATAATTAAAGTGAGCGTCAAGCCTACTCGTATATTTGCTACTATGTTTATCTCTTTTTTACTCAAGCAATATGTGTTATTTTCTTGTTCATGTTATCTCATTGCTGTTATATACGGATGGGGCCATAATTATATATAACAACAATGAGATAACATGAATAACAAAATAGAATGCTTGAGTAAGAAAGAGATGGCCATACGAACAATTATTTTAGTAGGCATGTTTAGTTGACAAATGTCATAATTAAATTAAGCGTCAAGCCTTCTCGAATATTTGCTACTATGTTTATCTCTTTCTTACTCAAGCAATACGCGTTATTTTTTTGTTCATGTTATCTCATTGCTGTTATATATAATTGTGGCCCCATCGGTATAATTGTGGCCCCATAGGTATTTTATTTTTCTTGTGAATTATTTAAATTTGTATTCCTTTTACGTGGTTTTTGTTTTTGTATTTTCCTATGTATTTTTATGTTTCATGTTATATCTTGCGAGTGTTTGATGTAATGGTAAAATCTGTTCTACTTTATGGGTCGGAATCGTGGACGGTTACAGAACTGGTAAAGCAGAAATTGCAGGTGTTTGTAAATAGGTGTTAGGTGGCTAGTCATTATTTCGAACAAAGATGTTTGGGACCGAACAAATCAGGTGGACATTAATATAGAAATTAGGAGAAGAAAATATGGATGGTTAGGGCATACGTTGCGAAAAAATGAAACTGAAATTTGCAGAAAAGTTTTGATTGGAAACTTTAGGGTTTCAGAAACAAAGGACGCCCGCGAAAAACGTGGAGGAGAACTGTAAAAAAAGAGACAGGAAAAACTATAGCACAACTGAGCCAAAGAGCAAAGGAAAATGACAACTGGAGAGAATATACGAATACCCTATGTCCCAATAGGGAATAATGGGATTATTATTATTATTATTATTATTATTATTATGTTATATTTAATAAAAGATTGAAACATCTAAATATGTTTTATTTTGCAGTAAGTAACCTTTCATGTTAAGAAAAGAGCTTATTAATTTTCTTTTAAATTTAAAGTGTTGCATGACCAAAAATTCCCCCCCCCCCTCTTTTTTCTAAAACTTCTTGTCTACAGCGGCTATCATTTCTTCTTGCACACCGGCGCCAAACCGTCTTGTTACGCCACTGGAAGGATCACTGTAGACGACCTTCACTTTCCACGTCGAATAGAAACAACGTCATAGAGATCTAATATTCTTTATTAAAGACAAATTCACTATATACTTCTACAAGTACTGCGGTGTTTCGAAGATTATAACTGCGTAGGACGGTTGCGGTGGCTCCGTCCACCAGTAAAAGAGGCTAGGTGCTCGTTTGATGCCTCACGTAGCAGAAACAACAGTAAGGAAAGAAGCTCACAATCTTACCAACAGTGAAAATGCTGCGGTATCGGATTGTGATCCGCTTAGAGAAGTGCAGTGAGACAAAGAATCGGTGTAACGGCGAACTTACTAACAGTTAAGATACTGCGGTGTCGGATCGTGCTTCACGTAGGAATTAAGAGTTAGATAAGGAGTCGGTGTACACACAACCTTACGAACAGTTAAGATGCTGCGATGTCGGATTGCGCTTCACCTAGAGAAGTAAGGGTTAAATAAGTTGTGATCTGTTACAATAGTTTTTATTCGCAGACCTACTACTTGCTTTTCTTCCTTCTGCAGCCCCATTCAGATGCGTTTTATACAACTTACGAAAACCCCTTCATTCTGAGTCGCGGAGCCCTCAACACGTGTTCTTTTGTTTTATAACAGCCTCATAAGTTTAAGTAGTTTAGCTCGCGGATTTCGGTGATTCGTGTTCAACGTCGTGTCGTTCTAATTTCGCCTAACCCCCTGTCATAATTTAGTATCGCTTTCGGCTCTGTTTCAGCCGCCTCGTCGGCTAGGCATTGTGTTAAAAAGATCGTGTTACCAATTCAGGTCCGTTAAATTTCTGAAAACTGCAAAAATATCGACTTACTCCTTACTCAACACAAACGAAAGCTTTCGTTAAGGTTTATAGTTATCAGTCTATAACTACAAATAATTCATGACATCTAACTATTAAACTGTATTGTTGTTCCTGAAAATAAAATAAGAAGTAATGTTCGCGCGTAACTGACCCTTACAGTAGTAACAAGAAAATCAGTCACATTGTTTTACCTAAGGTGTAGACGCCAGTGTTCCACTACTGCTATTAATGTTCGAGCGACAACATTAGTTCATTAAGGCGTTCGCAGACGTATGCTAATTAGGCCGGCGGAACAAGAAAACATGTTTGGCACCGGTGCTTGTAGAATCCGAACGCTATTAGTCAGTGGGCGTTCCAATTGTAAACTTCGTTAGCGAACCGTCTTTGCAAAGTTTTTTTAATTTAGCGGTTGCATAAGCAATTTGTATGCCCACTGACCTACAAAACGCCTCGGAAGCATGTGAGGCATGTCGTGGGCGCGAGTCCATTCGATGTTATTGCTTGCAGGGTTTATGTCCAGCGCTTTTCCAGCTCCGAAAAGCGTTTACACGCTGCATCGGTTTCTTTCCGCAATTAGTTTTGCCCCAGATTTCAGTTCTGATCTGTTTATCCCAAATAACGATACTGTCAATGGATTGCCTATACACACGCGTCCCAGTTTAAAGTTGTGTCTGGCGATATGTTTGCAGAATTATATGAGGATCTACTGCTGTTTGCGCGAGTAAAACACAATTTGGGACGATTGCCAAACGAATAGGTACACATTTTTGAGATTTAATATTTTAAGGCTTCTAATATTTGCGAATTTTAGTAAATCTTCTCTGGGGACTGGTAGTTTGAGACAAATAGGGTTGAAAATATAAATTTCACTGTAGCCAATTCATTTTTCATGACAATGCTCCATTGCATTTTCCGGTGCAGCAATTTTTCGAATTATTCAATTTTGTTTATTTAAATAGCGGAAAATTTTATTAAATTTTTAATTTTCTTCAATTATTTTTCTTAAAAGAATAGACTCGGCGCCACAAAGCCCGCATAAAAAAATAACGCCAAAAATTTTACTTTTAAGGATATCAATTTCATTCCTGCCTCCGCTAGGTCAAACAGTACGAGTATTTTAGTTTATCAAACTGTTTGATTAAATGAACTTTTTTCCAGTCGAATAGTATAAATCCTATACAATTTGTAGTTGCATTGTTTTAGAAATACCCGTGTAGTAATCCAAGGTTATACCATGTCAAGTTTGTATTCCAGTTTCAATTTTATTTTTAAAAATCAATATTAATTGGTGTCAGCGGCACTCAATTTTCGAGAACTTATCGACACGACTGGAAAGCATGCCTTAAATGGACAAATGTGTAGATGGCTTTGCATTGCCTTTTGAAGTAATATCACGTTGCACAATCGTGGAAACAATTTCACATTTATTTGACAATTAACTGTGCCAATGTAGTTGAATTCGGCACTTTGCAATTAAAATCTTGCATATAGATTATTCTTTCTGTACAGAAGCTGTAAGAATGTCTATTTTTACAAGCGTAAAAGCCATTTTGATTTTATCTAGTGTTGATTGGACTAATGTGAATGTGAACATTTATTTGTTTTCAATATTTTTGGAATTCTAGAAGACTTTATTCTTGATGCAGTCGGTAGGATAATAAATTTGAGAGCCCGTGAGTTTTCGTCCCGTAATTAATCATTCCAATGTAAAAGATATGAGCATCAATCTGCGTCCTATCAGTGGCATTTGCAATTTAGTTTTGTAAATTAGCAACATTCAGTGGGGCAGTAAATAGGATCAATAACATACAGGTTGTGGGATCAAACATTTCTCTGTGTAGGAAAACGGACGTTAATAATTAATTTCAGGTCGTGAATCGTCTGCCGTAGAATTTATAGGAGATTTACTCGTCGGAAGTCCTTCCACATACAACAATACAGCGGAAATTCTGTTCCTAATAAACGAAATTATGCATTCATGACTGCTAGTTTAGTTTATTGACGATGCTTTGACAGATTCCTAGATATTAGTGAAAATATTTAATAGCTCGGTTACTTTGCCATATTGCCATTCCTAATTGCATTTTTTCTAATAAAAAACGTAGCAGTACAGTAACTGAATGGAAATTAGATGCACACACCCAAGTTTATGAAATAAAAACGACGCAGAATATCCAGCGCGAAAGCAAAATCTGAAGAAATAAATTTACAGTTGAAAAGGGAGTAAAATAGGTAGTAAATCCAGGAAAGCGTAGAAATCCTCTTTAAGCGAATGAAACTTCAGATTCGCTAAATAAAGCATGCAAAAGGTCAGATTGTGCTACTCTTTCCGCTTTGATCTCGGGCATTAAGCAAATGGAAATCTTATGCACGTTTCTGCCACAACCATTGGGATCACTTCATTTCTAAGCGTGTATCTATGTAAATTGGATTGTTGTTTAGATGATGAGTCATTGCTTATGAGTAAACTGGATATTTGAGAAGTCGTACTTGGGTGGACCTAACAGTTCCTCTGACAACGACACGTATCAAACCATTTAGACTCGAATTTAGCTGTTATAAAGATTGTCTCTTATTATTTCTACCGTTCTGGGGTCGTCCATTATATCTATACTAGCAATCCAGTGAGACAAATGTCTCATTTAAAAAAACAAAAAAGACCGTTTTTCAAATAGAACGCGTATTAAATAAAAACTGTTTCAGCCTTAAAACCTCGATCGGTTAGGCAACCACCCAGACCTGGAAGGTGTCAAAGTGGTTGCCTAACCGATCGAGGTTTTAAGGCGCAGAGGGTTGCAGCTCCGTTTGGCTGGTGAACCAGTTTTTATTTAATACGCGTTCTATTTGAAAAACGGAGTTTTTGGGATTTCTCGAAAACCGAAAGTGTCACGTGACTGAAATTCGGTTCCTGACCTGACATGACCATTCCAAACATATAACTTTCATAACTTTTTTCTCTATCTCTTACGGTTTGGCTGCTGAAACAGCGTCCCAGACGGACGGACGGACGGACAGACAAGTCTATTATATATATGGATGATTATTACATTCTCTTCTTTTGTATGCTATCTTCGCTGTTACCCGCACTCACGTAGATAGAAACAATAAGTACGTAGTGGTTATCGACACCAATTTAACTTTAAACCTATGCAATGCAATGCACAAATCAGTACACAAGAATATACTGCACAAATTCAAACTGACGTGCTAACAATGAATCCCGGATGTCTTGTTAGAGTTTCATGGATGACCGTGAAGTGAATCGTCTGTATTCTTGCTCCGATGGTGTTTATATTTTGCCCCTACCTATTGCCACAGCCGTCTTAAATACAAGCCGTGCCCAGAGACTTGGCAACGCCGCCTTGGCTGTAGTAAGTAGGTCTATCAACCCTACAGCCCCTTTTCATCTGGTTGTGAATATTTCAGCATTTCAAAAACAAAACTGATTCTGAAAACAATTATTGTAAAAAAACACGCAAAAAGTTGTTATTAATTGTTTTTTATTATACATTTAAAAAACTTTACAATAACTGTCAACATATCTATATTTTACATTAATTACAACTAATTTATTCTACTTGATTATAAATTTGATTATAAATTGCAAATTAAATTGAAAATTAAAAAAAAACGAAACTTTTCAGCTTTCACGACTTAACATACAATCTAAAATACATTACATTAATTATAAGCCCAACATACTTTCATTTTGTAAAGGTATCTAATTTTCGTTTTTTCGAGTTACGTTTCGAAGACTGTCCACAGTTACTTTTAAATAAATCTTTTTTGTCTTGTTTGGCATTATTTCTGTTGTTAACATAATTATTTAATAGTAAATTTGCAAACACTGAACATATCATATTAAATATACAGTGAAATCTCCCTTACCTTTTTGTTGGGAACCAACTTGCTTGCATTAACTTTACTAATACGATTTTCTCTATTAAACGGACACTCTCTTAAACGGACACGGACACCATTTTTCGATAATTTTTAGACTGTGAATCTCTCTTGTACGGACACTTCAAAATGCAGGCCCAGCTAATGTCGTTTGCATCAAAACAATTCATAAATCCAACATTTAATGATCATGTTGTTAAAATATAGAATTCTTTTGCAATACGGGCGGTATTAAGTCAACTCAAATCAGCGTTATGACTGCAGGAAATTCAACACTTTCATTACCTTATGCGCGATATTATTACAAAACAATCCATGTCGTTTGACTTTAGAGGCCTGCAATTCAAAGATAAAAATAAAAATAGGAAAAATGTTTCCTGCTTGCTTTTATGGAAGGAAAGAATAAGAAAACTATGCTCAGGGTCCCCCGGCCGCGGAGTCTGCGGGTATCAAGTTACGCCACTGTAATCGTTTTGAACCAGAGGACGATTTACCCGTATCAGTAGTGGCTGAACTGTATAGAAATATCCCAGAAATCGAAGACTTCGACCCTGACGAATTTATAAACATTGACAAAGAAATAATCGTGGAAGATTATGTAACCGAAATTTCAGGTGAATCAGCTGCCATTGATGTGTAATTGGCAGAATTAGAAAACGATGGCGACTTAGAAATTTGTGAGAATGTAATTAAGACCTAAGCGGAAGCATTAACAGTGAAATTTTTTTTAATGCTTTGCTAAAGAAAGTAATGACTTTAAAGTATTCAAACTGTCAAAATATTTCGAAATCCATGTGGAAAGTCAGAAAAAACCCTTAGGTCAAACAAGTATATTAGATTTTGTAACAACTTACATAACTTTGTTTCAATTATTTTATTATTCTTATCTGTATTGTTAGCGCGTATACCTTGGCATAATACAACTTTTTTAAACATAAAAATGGATTTTTCCCTTAAGCGGACGCCTCTAATAACCGGACAAAAACTTTGGCACCGTGCGTGTCCGCTTATGGGAGATTTTACTGTAATTGTATAACTTTTGCCACATTCACAAACATTATGTAACTTTACATCTAAATCCGATTCAATGCTTTTAAAAGTTAATAAGCATAACAGTCTTTTTGGCTGTCGCCTAACATGAGAAATTTTATTTCTAGTTTTTTATCATTAATTATAAATTCTAGTATGGAACACATATGGTGAAAAAGTGCGATTACAGCATCACAAGGTACAGAAAGCCCACCTTCTTGTAAATAGTCAAAATATTCGCAGTTAATGTAATTTCCCTTATTATGTACAATTACACGTTCACAATTATTACATGATAATTTTTTATTTACCGTGTGTGCTGCATACCCACAGACATATTTCTGCAGACTCATCAACATCGGAAAGCGCTAAATAATCTGTATCTAGTATGTGTAGAAAATCACTTAGGTTACATTCATCATCAAAACTTTCAGACACTACATTTTGAGTAGCAATATTTTTAAAACTTCTCCTCAATTTCAGAAAAAGAAAAAGTACCATTGGCTTTTTTGAAAAATACGTTTGATACGTATTTTTTTTTCTGCGCCGACTATATCGTCGAAAGATACATTATAATTACACCCTGATAATAAATAATCTGTACATGCCAAACCGTTTTTCTAAATTTTCGGTAGTAAACTTCCCAGGCATAAAATATTTTATTGAATAATGCTCAAAGCAATATTTAATTAAGTTTATTAAAACAGTTGTACTATGGTGTATTGCATTGTATGTTTCAGTTGTTAAGTGCCCATTATTATTTTGTATTTTATTCCACTTTTCTAACCACAGTAAAAACTTTTTTAAAAACTCAATTCTACTATCTGAAAAATCTTGAAAAGGTTTACACCAGTCATTTCGTTTAATAGTGCCTTTTAAAACATCTCGATTATTTACAATATCCCACCACTTCCTTATAATTTCAAGGAATTGTGCAGTGTCTTCAAAACCATCCCCAAAGGGTTGAAATTGTGGATTTATGAAAAACATTATCAGCCAAATGCACTTTTTGTCTTTCTAATCCGGTTGGGTAGACAGATTGTAATTCAATTTGTATGCTTTTTTAATTAGTGAATGTTTTTCTTTATTATATAGATCTCTTATATTTTTAAACTTTGCATATTTTAATGCACCACTTTCAAAATCACCATAAACAAATGTTTGGTCAACATTTTTCAAATTTATCCAATTATTTCTGATATTTTTGAAAATGTGAACAAAATCATATAATAAAAAAATTTATTTTCCGGAGTATGTTGGATTAGAAAAGCTTTTATGATCAGGGGACATTTTTTGAAACATGGTACGATTGATCGAGTGATTATCGGTAATTACACAAATAATTTCAAAACCACATTGCTGTACAAAGTTTATAACATTATTGGTTATAGGAACCATTTCATGCCCTGTTATGTTAAATACTGTAGAAGTTTAACAACTTCTTTAAAATTTCCAAACGCAGAGCAAATCAAAAAAGTTAACACAGTTTTTGCTAATTCATTTGGTTTGTTAGATGCAACCCCAATTACACTTTTAGCTCTATAATCTAAGCGACTAGTAATGTCAATTTCGTCTATTAAAAGTACAACTACTTTGTCAATACTAGACAAAGATTTTGCCATATGCGAAAGATAATGTTCATTATTAATATTATCGTTAGGTGACACATGCATTGAAGCCGATAATTTTTGCAAATACCTTTTGTGCGGTAGAATAAAAAAATCTCGGATTAAATTATAGCAGCTTGCTGATTGCGAATAAAACATAAAAGACATAATTATTGTTGCTACAGAATATTTGTTTTTCTTACTAACAATTTGTTTTAATTGATCAACTATAATTTCAAGCTGAGTGGTATATACAAAATCATGATCATTTTCTGATATTCAAGAGCTCCAAGAAGATTTCCCAAACTTTTATTGATTACAGAATTAACTGATACAGAATAGTTTTCAGTTGAAGATGACTTGTATCTAACTAACAAATTTTCAACTTGTGACCATTTGTTTAATTTTAAATTAGATGGAAGCAACCATTTCAAATCATGGGCGGACAATTCATTTGTTTTAATACAACTTTAACAATTAGATTTTCGCTAATACAATATAACGTTCTATATTTAAATTATTTTCAAAATTTAGTTTGTAAAAATATATATTACTTTCTTGTAATTTAACTTCCCAATCAAAAAGATTAATTCTATTTACATAATTAATCTTTAAATCATTAAAATCGAGAATGACGTCCTTACTCAAAAAATTTTCCACCAATTGGTCATGAGCATTTTGAACTTTTTGACGTCTTTTTTGAGGATCTTGCCATTTAACTTTTTCTGGTTTTGACAAATAACTGGGCAAATTTGGGAAAATGCTCGGGATTGCTTGCTCGACCAGCTTAGGATGCACTAAAGCTAGTTCCTGGTAGTTCCCATCTGGTCGAAGCCACTTTTCATGTCTTATAATTTCACTCACATGAAAATGTTTTGCACACACCGCTGCACTCGAAGAAGGCGTCCAGTTGTCTCTTGGAATAGCGCGAATCCATTGCTGTTTCCTTTCGACATCTTTGGGAAATGAAAATGTGGTTACATACTTTTCATGTTTTAAAGTTGCAGCATAATTGGCTTTACAGCCTGGCACACAACACATACGAGGCATCTGCAATTAACAAAATACAATTAGCATAAATTTATTGGTATTAAAACCACCTACAAGAATGAAAAATCAAAGCTTGCAAACATGTACCTAACCCCACATTTTATAAATTAGCATTTCACAAAAATAATAGTGTTATAATAGAATAATTTTCTTACCTGAGATAAGTGATGGTAGTATTAATAGTAGGACTATGTATAAAATCACTTTTTAATCAATAAATGAAATAAAGACACTAATGACTATGTCACTTAAAGGCAGCTGTATAACGGTCAAACGTACC
>OW679201.1:121194209-121291785 GCA_940337035.1 Agriotes lineatus | reverse complement strand
TACTATTAGTTTTGGTGCAGCAAATAGAAGGTTTAGATATGGGAATTTTTATGTAAGAAATTGAAAAATAGCTTAAATATTGAAATTAAATTTAATGCTAACACCTCGGTGGCGCAGAGGATAAGGGGCCGAGCTTGCGATAAATAAGTCCTCAATTCGGATCCGTCGATAAGCGGAATTTTTTCGCAGTTCACTGAATCGGTATTGAGCCAGGTCACCATTGGACGTTGGACAACCATCAACATCGCTATTCTGTAAGGACTGGTGTAACAGGTAAAGCAATAAGACCACACATCACAACATGCTTACGTTAAGGCTTAAGCAATTCTGGTTATCCTACGGCCAGTGTGGCCGAGCGGTTAGGGAGCTCGGCTGCTGTGCCACGGTACGGGGTTCAATCCCCACATCTGGCAGCTGACGGGCGGCTCACTCAGTCGCTTTAAAAATTGAGTAACGAAACTACTGTTATAGGAGTAGGGAAAGTAAGGGAGTCGTCGAAGGCGTGATGCTAACCACATCACCCAGTACGTCGTTAACGGTGTGCCAGATGAGTGTGTTTTGGAAAGAGATATTTCGACGGCCCTGACCCGCCGTGTCTCAGACTATATTCCTCCGTGTGGAATGCAGCGCCCTGCACTTTTTCTTTTTTTAAATTCTGGATATCCGGAAATAGTTCTTCCCTTTTGCTATCTTTAATACATGAAACGAGAAGTTTACATAGCAGTGTTATTAGAAATGTCAGGTACCAGATAGTACCTCCAATAACTCTAATTAAAATTGGTATCACCCGGTAGTCAAGCGAAACTACTTAACAAATGCTCCACAGAGTTCGTTACGTTTATAGGCCTCACCGGGTGCACGTAACTACAAAGAGGCCTTATTTATCTCTTTCCAAAGCAAGAACTTCGTTCAATTTCCGGTTAGCGCGCATATATCAGCGACTCTAACCGTCTACTATTCTGAACAATTAGAAAAATACAGCATAAATTCGTAAGAAATGCAATTCGACAAGCTATGCGGTTGTAATTGGAGCAGGAAGCACAAAGGTGATGGCTTCGGCCTCGGGTGCACAAAAGGTTGAATAAAATACACCTGACCTGCACTCGTCGATCACGTGCGTCCAAAAACGGTACGAATTGCAGTCGGGGTGGTGGGGTTTATTCGCAGCGTACGATATCCAGCCCTACAGACGGGGGTAAGGGTACTAGGAATAGCTTCTTCAGCAATCGAAAATTTACAATAGTTTTTGAGCAATAACGGTTTCGTATCATCTGAAATTTTGGGGCAAAAGGTGGATTAACTTTCTAAATACTGTAAAATCATGATGCAATGAGACACTTGCAAATGATTATACCTTATCTGCACCATATTACTGACGGATAAATCAGTTTGCTAAACGTTCATCACAAATATTCCGAAAAAAAGCATCTTACAGCATAGGAAGTAAAGTGAAGATTCAAAAATCAAATGTGATGTGAATACGTTCATATTAAAGAAGCTCGAAACTGAATTTACTCCTCTAAAGCTTTGTCGGCAACACATTTTATGTATTCATAATTATTTGTTAATTCCCTACTTCTAAACAACAACTATGTATAAATAGAAAGACAGTAACACTTTATCATTGAAAATTATAAATTATACTGAAACAACACTGCGCGTAATCTGATTTCAGCAAGCAATTTCTACATTTTGCTCCAATTCAGTTAAACTCTCAAGTCGTAACTCAGTTTGATAACAGAATTATGCATTATTAGCCGAGTTTTAATCCATCGGGAGCTCCTTTGTGCAAAATTAACAGGCACAGGCTGGCGCGTTGCGCTCACTTTTGAACGTCCATTAATCATTACTTAAATTCACGCAAAAGCTAAAATCCGATAAAAAAGTGTAAAAACCTACAGGGAAAGCTTTGACTATACCTGATTATTACTCGCTATTTCTAGGGATTTTATAAAACCAAACTGAATGTCAATATACTGTCATTTCAACAGTATTATTATTACTACGTGTGTTAAAGAACTTCCTGAAGGAAGCTATCTACTCCAACTCCAGTGGAATATCCTTTGCCACTCCATTTGCAATTAGAATGAAATTCCTCGTCCCAGCCGACGGTTAATCAATAAACAGTAGGTTTTGGGGTTGGAGCCTGAATCCCAAATATGCACTTCAAATTACCCCCCGGCGTTTGGACGCATACAGGGGTTGGCCTGTAAATTGTAGCACTAACATTAACTAAAATTACTGTAAAGATTTGGGCTTGTATTTAACAAATTTAAGTATTGAAACAGCTGAATGAAATCTGAACAGAAGCTTTCTATGTTTAGAAACTAGAAGTTATTTGGTTTCCTCCATAATTTAAATAGTAGCAGGTGATTTAGAAGGTCTTAAAATAAATACCTTAGATTCGACTATCTTAAATTTCGATATATAAATAGCAAGATTTAAAACTGCCAAGAATTCTTGTAATCTGGACCTACAAATCTGATGTTATGGCATTTCTATATAGTTCTTCCTTTTAAGTGGTTGAGCATTGACACAGTTTTAATGATATCACCCAAAGTGCACATTCTCTGCAAATGATTAATTATAGCTTGTTCACATTTAATAAATGGCAATACTAATTGATTATTTGATACCTATGTAGTGGGCGTTTCCAAATTTGGAAAGGTACAGTTTGGCGACAAAACAGCAATAAATCTTGCTCATATTTCAAATTCAAATTCACAAATGCCTCTTTTGAAACTAACGACATTGAACAGAGGTGTCATATTTAAATTAGTCTCGGGATTTACCTTGAAACTTTAAACTTTTGCATGAAATTAGTAGATTTTCCCAAATGCATCCTTATAGTCAGCACATCTTGTAAATGTAGCTAAGAATTTTTGTAATTGTGACTGTTTATGTAAGCCTGTAAGTTCTGCTCCAGTTCGCCTTAATTTTGCAAGACGCTCGAGTTGCTTCAGATTTCCGTTAGTTGACGTGCGCCATAACTAGCTATTTATTAGATAATTACATGCTTTATACGTTTTACGATCTCTTGATGGGAAAGTAATGGCCAGACTTGCGACATAGCTGCATGAGGAATCCATCTGCAGCTACTCGGCTGATTGGTGCAGAAAATTTAGATTATTCGAAGCATAGCTGGAAAAATTGCATGAGTTTATGTTCGAAACTAAATTTCGTAAACAAAGAAATAAGTTTAATAGGGAATGCATCTTGATTTTTCTTCTCATTTTTTTCACCGGAACCATAAAATTAGGAATAGGTAGACTTATGCTGATTTAAAGCACCTTACTTTTTCTTGAAGCTTGAATGAATTCTTCTGAATTTCGGCTGTTCTGTTTCTCTTGTTTCGTGTTTCTCCTTTCCGTTCCAATCACGTTCTTCTAAATATTCCCGTTCCTTCTCTTCTTCGCCTCTGTCCTATTCTCTCAGGTGATCAACAAAATGTCATGTCTTGAGTGCTGTGGCTTTACTGAAATTATATAGAACCTCAGCACTCAGACATGAATTTTTGTTGACCACCCTATATCTCTCTTTACTAGTCTATCTATATTCATTCTTACTCTGTCCATACTACCCTAGCTATATATTTTCTAGTTTCTTCAATATTTGTTCTTGTTACAGCTTGTATATCTGATAGCCTGGTTCAGGATGGTACATTGGATTGTAATATTACCTATTCTGTTTTCCATGAAGCCTCTTCAA
Source organism: Agriotes lineatus (assembly GCA_940337035.1). Taxonomy (NCBI): domain Eukaryota; kingdom Metazoa; phylum Arthropoda; class Insecta; order Coleoptera; family Elateridae; genus Agriotes; species Agriotes lineatus. The sequence goes on along the minus strand of OW679201.1, from coordinate 121,288,077 downwards.
CATCGGCTTAGAGATATGTCAATTTTCTACGTCCATCTGTCCATTGATAATGTTGGAATCCACCCAGAGTGCTGACCTTTCTGTGTCCTATTTTTTGTATCTACTACAACCATGTCTTCCTTGGTCTTCCTGTTTTCTTCGTGCCTTTTCCGCCTTATACTCTTATCACTAGTCTATCTGTATTATTTCTTGCTATGTTCACACCATCCTGGCTGTATGTTTTCTAGTTTCTTCAATATTTGTTCTTGTTGCAACTTGTATATCTGATAGCCTAGTTGAGGATGGTACATTGGATTGTAGTATTATCTATTCTTTCTTCCATGAAGCCTCTTCAACGTCGGCTTAGAGATATGTCAATTTTCCATGCCCATCTGGCCATTGATAATGTTGGAATACGCGCAGAGTTCTGACCTTTCTTTTTACTATTTTTGGTATCTATTCCAACCATGTCTTCCATGGTCTTACTGTTTTCTTCGAGCTTTCTCCGCCTTATTTTCTCTTGACTAGTCTATCTGTATTCATTCTTGTTCTGTCCACAACTTCCTAGCTGTATTTTTTCTAACTTCTTCAATATTTGTTCTTGTTGTAACTTGTATATCATATAGTCTAGTTCGGGATGGTACCTTAGAATGCAATATTACATTCCCTTCTTTTCCTTGAAACATTTTCGGGTCAACTTAGGGATGGGTTCATTTCCCTTCTGGGCCTTTTTTATTCTTGCATTCGCTTCCCTATTTTATATCCCTCTTCACTACCTTATCTGTATTCGTTCTTGCTGTGTCCATACCATCATAGTTGCCCCTTTTCTAGGTTGCTCAAGGTTGGTTGTCGTTGCAACTTATATCTCATGACGGTACATTCGTATGTAATATTAAATCCTCTTATTTACTCTGAAGCTTTTTTTCAGCATCGGCTTTGAGATAGGTCAATTTTTCACGCCTCTCTGTTTATTAACAGTGTTTGAATTTTTCCCTTTTCGTTTTCTATTTGTCTATTCTTTGTACCTACATTTTCCTGTGCCTTTCCGTTTTTTACTTGTCTTCTTTGTCGTATTCTATAACTCTCTTCGCTTATCTATCTGTATTTATTTCTTTTATGCGTCTAAATCATCCTTTTGTTATTTTTTCGAATCCTTCAATATTGGTTCTTGTTGCAACTTATATAGTATATCTTGGTTCAGGATGGTATGTTGGAAAGTAACATTACCTCTTCTTCTTTTCTCTGAAGTCTTTTCAGCGCCAGCTTAAAGATAGAGATTCCTTTCCCACGCACCTCCATTACTGATGATTCAATTTCTGTCAGAGGTTGTGGCCTTTTCTTTTCTTATGTTTTCTATCCTTTGCAGCTACGTTTCCTGGACCAAATTGTTCTTTTTACAACTTGCATATTTTATGTCGTAATTCAGCATGGTTCATTAGAATATAACGCTACCTCTTCTTCTTTTCTTTGTATCTCTTTTACTGATTTCAAAGGCTTTCACGGCCATTGTCATTATGTGACACACGATTTCCGGGATTGAACCGTGTCATTATTGAAGTCGAAGAAATCAACATTTCACCCACTTTCGTAAGGAGCTTCATTGGGAGAAAATCAATAGAGCACGACAACTTCACGTGTAAACACGTTGCTTTTCTCTTGATGAAGCCTTTTACGAAAGTGGGCAAAACGTTGAGTTTTTTGACGTCAATAATGACACGGCCAATCCCTGAAGTCGTTTGTTACATAGCTCTTTCACTGTGAGCTTAGACATACATTTATTTTCCACGTCTCTCCCTCCATTGCCAATGTTTTAATTTTTCTTAGAATTTTGGTCTTTTTGTTTCTAATTTTGCTAATCTTTGCAACCATTTTTTCCTGTATCTTTCCCTTCCTTCTTGCCTTCTCTGTCCTATTATATAAGTCTCTTTGTTCATCTATCTGTATTTATGCTTTTGATGTGTCCATATCATCATAATGTTCTCTTTTCTGCTTCTTCAATATTGGTTCTTGGTAGAACTTATATCGTAAGTCTTAGATCAGGATGGTATATTGGAATGTAGTATTATCTCTGTTTCTGTCCTCTGAATGCAGTATTACCTTTCTTTTTTTTCTGGAAACCTTTTCAGCGTCCGCTTAGAAGTAGATCCGTTTCCACGCCCCTCTGTCCATTGCTAATGTTTTAATTTCCCTCAGAGTTTTGCCGTGTTGTTTCCTATTTTACCTGGTCCTTCCTCTTTTCTTTTCGACTTCTCTACCCTGTTTTATAACTCTCTTCACTAGTTCATCTATATTTGTTCTCGCTATGTGTCAGAACATCCTAGCTGTATATTTTCTAGTTTTTTCAATATTGGTTCTTGTTGTAACATATATCCTACTTCAGGATGGTATATTGGATGCAATATTTCCTCTTCTTCGTTTCCCTAAAGCTTTTTCGGCGTCGACTTAGAGATAAGATCTTTTTCACAACTCTCTGCTTTAGTTTCTTTCAGAGTTTTACTCTTGTTGTTTTCTTCCTTGTCTGTCCTTCCCAGCCACGTTTTCCCGGGCTTTCTTCGTTTTTCATGCTTTACATGACCTTTTCTATAACTGTCTTCACTAATCTATCTGTATTCATTCTTGCTATCTATTCATGTTATCCAAACCGTATCTTTTCTAGTTTCTTCAATACTAGTGTCTGTTGCAGCTTGTATCTTACATCCTAGGTGCATTGAATATAATATTACTCGTTCATTTCCATGAAGCCTTTGCAGTGTCGGCTTAGACATAAGTCCACTTCCACGTCTCTTTGTTCCTTGCGAATGTTTTAATTTCTATCAGAGTTTTGACCGCTTCGGTTCCTATTGCCGCATTCCCCATTAACAACTTTCTTCTGGGCTTTCCTGTGCTTTTCTTGTCTTCTCTGACCGATTCTATAACTCTCTTTGATAGTCTATCTGTATTCGTTCTTCCTCGATATTGGTTCTTGCTGCAACTTCTATCTTATATCCTTGTTCAGTATGGTACTTTCGATGCAATATTACGAATATTACCTCCTCTTCTTATCCTCTGCGCCTTTGGAGTGTCGGTTTAGAGATAGATCCCTTTTCCACTCTTTTTATCTATTGCAAATGTTTTAGTTCTCTCAGAGTATTGGGATATTTCTTTCGATTTTTTGTGTGTCCTTTCCAGCCACGTTCTCCTGGGCCTTCCTCTTTTCTTCTTGCCTGCTCTGCTTATTTTTCTTTACTAGACTATCTAATTTCTTCTTGTTATGTGTTTATACCATCATAGCTGCCTATTTTCTATTTTTTTCAATATCTGTTGTCATTACCACTTATATCTTATACTTATCCTAGTTCAGGATGGTACATTGAAATGTACTATTACTTCTTTCTGTTTACTCTAAAGCCTTGTCAGCGTCGATTTACATATAGGTCTACGCCCATTTGTCTTTGAGAGTTTTTGGTATTCTTGTTTCCTATTTTTCTATCTTCTTCAGCTTCGTTCTCCAGGGTCTTCGTTTTTCTTGCCTTCTCCGACCTATTCTATAACTTTCTTTACTAGTCTATCTGCATTCATTCTTGCTATGTGTCCATACCATCCTAACTGTCTCTTTTCTAGTTTCTCCGATATTGGTTCTTGTTACAACATATCTTACATCAGGATGGTTCGTTGAAATGTAATAATACTTCTTTTTTTCGTTGGAGATTTTTCAGCGTTGTCGATTTAAATATAGATCTATTTGTCACACTTGTCCTTTGTCCCTTTTTCTCTCAAAGTTTTGAGCCTCTTGTTTGCTACTTTTCCATTTCCTTCAACCTCGTTCTCCTAGGCCTTTATCTTTTTTCTTGCCCCCCTCTTCCCCTTTCCACTACTCTCTTCAACTACTCTATCTGTATTTATAATTTCTATGTGTCTATGTCATTGTAGCTGTCCCTTTTCCAGTTTCTGCAATACTGGTTCTTGTTGCAACTTATATCTTATATCCTAGTTGAGGATGGTACACTGAAATATATTAATATTACTTCTCCTTTACTCTGAAGCCATTTACAGCGTCAATTTAGAGATAGATCTCTTTTCACACCTTCTACCTTTCAGAATGATGCCGTCTTGTTTCATTTTTCAGCTTTATTGTCCTGGGCCTTCTTCTGCTTTTATTTCCTTCTTTGCCCTATTCTATTACTCTCTTCACTAGTCTATCGGTATTCATTCCTGCTATGTGTTCATATCATAGTTGTCTCTTCTATATCCTCGGTCTGCTTCGTTCTCATTCTTAAAAACCTCATCTCCAGATATTCCTGTTTTGTTTGCTCTGTCACCAATAAATTGTTCTAGCAAAGACTATATACATTGTTTTTTATTTAGAGCAACCTTAGTTGTCGTCTACCGTACTCTTCCACCATTTAGCAAGACTATTTTAATAATTGCCTTTGTCAAAGCAGATAATATTCAACTTTCTCTAGATTGCTTTGTCCCATCCACATTCTGAAATTTCAACCCCATCAATAGTACGTCTGAACCTCCACGTTTGGCAGTTGATAGATGTGGGAAGGGCAGCAACGGGCAGATGTGAGTTCCACGTACTGTTTCTTTCCCCCAATAACGCGCCGAAAGACGAACAAAAATCAATACGTGTAGCCAAGGAAATCAACAGGTTGATTACGTATTCCTGAATCGTTGTTGGTTACCATGATGAGAAGTGTTTCTTCAGAACGATTGTTTGGCCTGAATTGCCAAAGCACGTGTTAGAAATTGCATATCTTATAGCTGTCACTTTAACTGGACAAACCCAGCAATCTAATTCAACTAAGTCCAGACAGCGAGTAACCCAAGTAAAAATGCTGGACACAATTGTTCTTCAAGCAGATCGATATTAATTATAAATATTAACGTCTTGAAAAGACATGCTAGCCACTTTCGCTTTTCTCTGTTTACCTTCTAAATTAGAGGTATTGGAAGTGTGCCCACGATATCGACCGCCATTAATTAAGTGACATCAAGGTCGGCGTGACTCACACATGCCGATCGATTCGGTTCTAATAGTCACGATTTCGACCGTAGCTCTGGTCCTATTAATAAATCAACGTAATGTAGTGTAATAATCTAAATCAGGTGTAGTTCGTTTAGGAGTCGATGAGTTCAACAAATTTTCAAGCAAGGACTGATAGTAGTACTACTTACTATACGATTGTTAGAAAATGTTAATCAAGTCAAAGTGAAATGCTAATGGGGGAATTTTTATTGTTGGCTGGGGGAATTTTAATCCTGCTTTTTTTGGATCTTTAAGCTGATTAACTTTTAATGGATTAAAAGAACCCTAGCGTTTCAAGCGACTGAAAAATGTGACAAAAGAGCATTTAGCGCAGACGAGATCGTTATGTAAACACTCATTAAAGGTGAATAGTTTAAATATATCTCTGGTTCTTCATTTTTGCAAATGCACCAATAGGTTATACACTTTTTAATAAATGTTTAAACAGTCAAGGAAACGAAAGCTAAAATTAGACTGTGGAAGGACCTTCTGGTAGATGCAGGATAACACATTACCTTATTTTAGAATATTGGTGATACCAACTGCTAGTGTCGAATTATTCTTAGAGTTGAGTAACTTCACCCCTCCTGACATCTGTCGGATTTTTATGAACTTCAGAGAAGCAATCAATGTTAAGGAGTTACACGCTAATTACATATAGTTACATACATGTGGCTCGATATTTAAATTGGCAATCCTTCACTGACTCACCACCTTTATAATAAAAAAATACAGTGACATCTTCTTTGTCGCATCAAACTTTTGAATGTCCCATTGGCCCTGGCCAGTCGATACAAAAACTTCTCATAAATCCCGGGGGAAAGTTTAATTGTGTTAGCTTAAATCTGCTGCAGGAGATCTTGCTGAATTGATTAATCTCCAGCACTAGCGCAGCCGTGGAAGATGCACTGCGCCATACAAATGTGCAGCCATTCCTTAATTTGGGCTGTGGTGAGCGATTATGGCCTATTGTTCACCTCGCTGGGTTAGTTTCTTGCAGAACTGTGTTCATTTCAATTATCCTAGGAAGGCATGGGTTAGTTAAGAATTTTGGTTGTTGATGTAGCTTTGACTCACGCCAGGAGTCATTCACTCAGGGAACAATTGGCACGAAATTCTCAATTTGTTAGATTCAAGGTTAATCTGGGGTTAACTCCGCGTATGCTAATTTGCATGTGCGTCCACACGTCATCCAATTTAGCCAATTTTTGCATTTCGGCTCAACTCCTACCGTAACGTGATGTCACGCCAATTTCAGCACGGTCCTTCCTTAACGTAATTACCGGAGGATTGATTCAGCCCGTTCCCAGAAATGTTACAGCCTAAATGGGTCTTTATCTGGGGTTGGGCAGGGCTCCCCCATGTCTTCATAGCTGCATGCAGAAAGTCGGCGGTGACGGGGCGCTTTCGCCCCCAGCCCAGCCCTTAGCTTATCGATTTCCAGGATTGTTAAGCTGTCACTAAATGTCAAGGTAGCGGCAGTATGAAGTGCTTGGGTGCAGTAAATTTACAAGGGCCGCAGCTTTTAGGACGCGTACAGCGGCTCTTTGTGTTGGAAATTGGTTAAATTTGCAAATGTGAGCGATTTTTGGTGGAGGCGCCGCGTATACAAGGGCTTGTCCGAAATATCTTTGCCGTAACTTACATTTGCTGTCTGTTATTTTGTGGACATTTTATTCTCAACAAGATCCCATTTATAGTGAAACAATTTCATACGGCTTCTATTCCAACTAGCCCAATAATTGGCATTCGCCATTGAAAATATTGCGAAATTATTGCTTGTAATTTCTTGCATATACGTGAAACCTTAAGTAATATAAGTATAGGCAATGTGAACCCGCAAAATGCACGCTTTTCTTAAGCAAATGATGTTTGCTAAAGCGAATATATTGCTATCGTAACGACGTTGTTAAAGCGATAATGGGGTAATAACTGCGTTGTATGGCAATAAAAGCCCAAAAAAAAAAAGAATTCTTGGAACAGCTCCAAAGTTGGCCAGTTGCATTCATCGGCAATATTAAAATTACTTCATAATTAATCTTTAATAAATTTTTCTGGCCCAATTGTAAAACCTTGCAAATAAAGCTCACGATTTTTACGTAGAGAAAAATATAAATCAGACTGTCGAAGCACCAATTTACTTTATTAACTTGACCTTGTAAATAAATTCAGCAAAAATAAAAATATGAAAGGTATAAGAAATAAATACGCGATTACAAAGGAAGTGAACATGTATGGAACTTCGAAGTATCAATTTTCATAGTTTGCAGAGGCTACAAAGTTTTACAGGCAGTTTTACGTTCACGTTTTGAAGGACACAGATTTAGCTCGTGACGTTTATAAAGGGAACAGGTTTTATAGTCGACCTCTTTAAAGGACAGGGATTTAGTATGCGACGATTATGAAACGATTAGGTTTTACATGCGACATTTTTAAAGAACACAAATATAGAAGGCCACGTTTACGAAGGAAATAGGTTTTGTATGTGACATTTTAAAGAACAGGTTTATCAGGTAACACTTGTGAAAGGATTAGGCTTTAAAGGCGACCTTTTAAAGGACAGTGATTTATTAGGCGGCATGTATGAAGGAAATAGGTCGTACAGGCAATTTTTGAACGACTTATAAAGGGAATAGGTTTTACTAACGACAATTTACAAGACAGATTTAGCAGGCGACGTTTGTAAGGGGATTGGGTTTTAAAGATGACGTTTTAAAGGACTGTGATTTATACGGCGACGTGTATCAAGGAAATGGGTTTTACAGGCCGCTTTTAAACTAAAGAAATTCATCCGGCCATATTCTTTAAAGGATTGAATTTTACTAGCGTTATTTTAAAGGACAGTGGTTTAGCAGGAGGCATTTATGTAAGTAATCGGTTTTGCAGGCGACTTTTAATAGACAGTGGTTTAGCAGGAGGCATTTGTGTAAGTAATCGGTTTTGCAGGCGACTTTTTAAAAGACAGAGATTTGGCAGGCAACGTTTTGTAGGCAGTAGGTTTTACAGGCGACATTTTACAGGGCAGAGATTTAGCATGCGATGTTTATGAAGAGAATACATTTTACAGACGACATTTTAATGGACAAATATTTAGCCGGCCACATTTATATAGGGCATAGTATTTTTCTAGACGACATTTTACAGGGCAGAGATTTAGCATGCGATGTTTATAATGCGAATAGATTTTACAGGGGACATTTTAAAGGACAGAGATTTAGCCGGCCATATTTATGTAGGGCATAGGATTTACAGACCGCATTTTATAGGACAGAGATTTAGCAGGCGATGATTGTGAAGGAAGTAGGTTTTATAAGCGACGTTTTGAAATACAGAGGTTTAGCAGGTGACGTTTATGAAGGGATGAGGTATTATAGGCGACATTTTAAAGGACAGATATTTAGCAGGCCACCTTTATGTGGGAGATGGGTTTTACAGACATTTTACAGGACAGAGGTTTAGCAGGAGTCGTTTGTGAAGGGATTAAGTTTTAAAGGTGATGTTTTAAAGGACAGTAATTTATCAGGCGACGTGTATGAAGGAGATGGATCTTACAGACAGCTTTTAAACTAAAGAAATTCAGCAGGCGACATTTTTAAAAGGATTGGGTTGTACGGGCGATATTTTATGGACAGTAGTTTAGCAGGCGATGCTTGTATAGGGAATAGGTTTAGCAAGCGGTATTTTACAGGACAGAGATTTAGCATGCGATGTTTATCAAGGGAATATATTTTACAGACGTCATTTTAAAGAACAGAGAATTAGCCGGTAGTGGTTTAGCTGGCGAAGTTTGTGTAGTTAATCTGTTTTGCAGGCATGCGATGTTTATAAAGAGAATAAATTTTACAGGCGACATTTTAATGGACAAAGATTTAGCCGGCCACATTTATGTAGGGCTTAGTATTTTTATTGACGACATTTTACAGGACAGGGATTTAGCATGCGATGTTTATAATGCGAATAGATTTTACAGGGGAAATTTTAAAGGACAGAGATTTAGCCGGCCATATTTATGTAGGGCATAGGATTTACAGACCGTATTTTATAGGACAGAGATTTAGCAGGCGATGTTTGTGATTGAAGTAGGTTTTATAGGCGAAATTTTGAAAGACGGAAGTTTAGCAGGTGACGTTTGTGAAGGAATTAGATATTACAGGCGATATTTTAAAGGACAGATATTTAGCAAGCCATCTTTATGTGGGACATGCAGTTGATACTTTAGTCCCCGTAAACAGGGACTAAAGTAGCTCATTTAATCCCTAGGGACTAAAGTAAAAATTATACCGTAACTATGGTAAATTTATGTACACACGAGGTTAGTAGGTTAGGTTTTGTTTGTCATTTGACACACACTGACGCAAAACTTAACCTGCAAATCTCGAATTTGACATATACTGACAATACACTTCAGTACTGCCAACTGATTCAGGCTATCCAGGACCTGCTGCAATTCAGTTTTTAATAAATTGTAATTGTCAGTTTCCAGATTGACAGATTCCAAAATTTGGAAATGTTTGATGATAATGTTCCCAAAAGTGCAAAAAATAGCGTATATACCTCGGGACTAAAGTGCTTAAATCCCTTGAGTGTTTGTTGGTCTCGGGCTTCGCCCTCGAGGCAACAAACTCCACTCGCGGGATTAAATGGTGCACTTTAGTCCCTCATGATATAATATACTATTAATGCAGTTTTGAAGTTCTTGATAGATGGACAGTTTGTGATGCACGTTTTAGTTGTCAAGTTTCTAAGTAGTTTTTGGTTTGGTTTTAAAATAACGTTTTAGCAGGCAACATTTACGAAACAGGCGTATTTCATAGGCGCCATTTTGAAATGCAACCTTAAAAGACACGTTCTCGATAGCGGCTATGTTAAAGACGGTGATGTGATGCATAATGACCGCTTGGTAGTCGAGTAGTTTGTGTGACATATTTTAGTTGTTCTGGAGGATCTGGCAATTACAAGGTAACTTTTCGAAGATATCACTATTGAAGATCACAGTTTGAATAAAAGACAGTTTTAAAATAAGTGATTTCGATTATTAATAACATTTGCAATGGCAATATTTTGCAAATAGCATGCTTTAAAGCCACATTTTTTAACATAATGCTTCTAACGGACAAATTTCGGACAAATGTTTTTGAATGTGCGGTGAGGTGAAACATTTTTTCAAGAAATCATTTTTGAACCAACATAAAATAACAGTCAAGTGACCTTTGTTGGTCATTGTAATTTCTTTTGTACGCATCTACAAAAAGCAGCAGTTGCAAATGCATTCTTTTTCTTAAGTAAACGGCGTTTGCCAACGAGAACATTTTGTTGCCGTAACGACGCTGTTAAAGCGATAATGGAGTAATAACTGCGCTCTATGACAATAAAAGCCCAAGAAAAGGAAGTGTTGGAAGAGCTCCAAAGTTCGTCAGTGGCATTGATCGACATACATTAAACCTAAGGGGAAACGGGGTCAAAAAGATGTAAATAACCTTCGTTATCCAGGACGCTTGGTGTGTAATTACGTTTTAAACCTTCTGGTATTAATGTAACTATGAATTTTAATTTTTCGCACATGCAGCAACGGTTGCCAAATAGGACACTTTTAGTAGTATTTAGTTTTTGATGTTAGCAGAAGTCGGAAGTTTTGTGGTTCGAGTACCTGAAATGTTCTCTGAAAGACTTGTGTAATAAAATTAAGTATTCACACAAAACGAAAAACATAAAATTTCAAACCTTGCCGAAGATGATAGATTACGACCAAGTTTAGATAGCAGTGTGACGGTGCACACTCTAGTTGGGTTTAATGAGTGGATGAACCTACGTTGTGTATCTTTTTATGGGTTATTACGGCTTGGCTCAGTTGTATTACGAAGGATCACTGTAGACGACCTTCACTTTCCACGTCGAATAGAAACAACGTCATAGAAATCTAATATTCTTTATTAAAGACAAATGCACTATATACTTCTACAAGTACTGCGGTGTTTCGAAGATTATAACTGCGTAGGACGGTTGCGGTGGCTCCGTCCAGCAGCAAAAGAGGCTAGGTGCTCGTTTGATGCCTCACGTAGCAGAAACAACAGTAAGGAAAGAAGCTCACAATCTTACTAACAGTGAAAATGCTGCGGTATCGGATTGTGATCCGCTTAGAGAAGTACAGTGAGACAAAGAATCGGTCTAACCGCGAACTTACTAACAGTTAAGATACTGCGGTGTCGGATCGTGCTTCACGTAGGAATTAAGAATTAGATAAGGAGTCGGTGTACACACAACCTTATGCACAGTTAAGATACTGCGGTGACGGATTGTGAGCAACTCAGAGAAGTAAAAGTGAGACAAAGAGTCGGTATGCACACAATCTTACTAACAGTTATGATGCTGCGATGTCGGATTGTGCTTCACCTAGAGAAGTAAGGGTTAAATAAGTTGTGATCTGTTACAATAGTTTTTATTCGCAGAGCTACCACTTGCTTTTCTTCCTTCTGCAGCCCTATTCAGATGCGTTTTATACAACTTACGAAAACCCCTTCATTCTTAGTCGCGGAGCCATCGACACGTGTTTTTTTGTTTTATAACAGCCTCATAAGCTTAAGTAATTTAGCTCGCGGATTTCGGTTATTCGTGTTCAACGCTGTGTCGTTCTAATTTCGCCTAACCCCCTGTCATAATTTAGTATCGCTTTCGGCTCTGTTTCAGCAGCCTCATCTGCTAGGCATTGTGTTAAAAAGATCGTGTTACCAATTCAGGTCCGTTAAATTTCTGAAATTTGAAAAAATATCGACTTACTCCTTACTCAAAACAAACGGAAGCTTTCGTTAAGGTTTATAGTTATTAGCCTACAACTACAAATAATTCATGACGTCTAACTATTAAACTGTATTGTCGTTCCTGAAAATAAAATAAGAAGTAATGTTCGCGCTTAACTGACCCTTACAGCAGTAACAAGAAAATTAGTCACATTGTTTTTACCAAAGGTGTAGACGCCAGTGTTCCACTAATGCTATTAATGTTCGAACGAGAACATTAGTTCATTAAGGCGTTCGCAGACGTATGCTAATTAGGCCGGCGGAACAAGAAAACATGTTTGGCACCGGTGCTTGTAGAATCCGAACGCTATTAGTCAGTGGGCGTTCCAATTGTAAACTTCGTTAGCGAACCGTCTTTGCAAAGTTTTTTTAATTTAGCGGTTGCATAAGCAATTTGTATGCCCACTGACCTACAAAACGGCTCGGAAGCATGTGAGGCATGTCGTGGGCGCGAGTCCATTCGATGTTATTGCTTGCAGGGTTTATGTCCAGCGCTTTTCCAGCTCCGAAAAGCGTTTACACGCTGCACGGTTTCTTTCTGCAATTAGTTTTGCCCCAGATTTCAGTTCTGATCTGTTTATCCCTAATAACGATACTGTCAATGGATTGCCTATACACACGCGTCCCAGTTTAAAGTCGTGTCTAGCGATATGTTTGCAGAATTATATGAGGATCTACTGCTGTTTGCGCGAGTAAAACACAATTTGGGACGATTGCCAAACGAACAGGTACACATTTTTGAGATTTCATATTTTAAGGCTTCTAATATTTGCGAATATTAGTAAATCTTCTCTGGGGACTGGTAGTTTGAGACAAATAGGGTTGAAAATATAAATTTTACTGTAGCTAATTCATTTTTCACGACAATGCTCCATAGCATTTTTAAAAATCAGTGTCTATCAACTCCGGTGCAGCAATTTTTCGAATTATTCAATTTTGTTTACTTAAATAGCGGAAAATTGTATTACGTTTTTAATTTTCTTCAATTATTTTTCTTAAAAGAATAGATTAGGCGCCACAAAACTGTCGTAAAAAAATAACGCCAAAAATTTTACTTTTAAGGATATCAATATCATTCCTGCCTCTGCTAGGTCAAACAGTACGAGTATTTTAGTTTATCAAACTGTTTGATTTAAATGAACTTGTTTCCAGTCGAATAGCAGAAATCCTATACAATTTGTAGTTGCATTATTTTAAAAATACCCGTGTAGTAATCCAAGGTTATACCATGTCAAGTTTGTATTCCAGTTTCGATTTTATTTTTAAAAATTAATATTAATTGGTGCCCCCATTTCAGCGGCACTTAATTTTCGAGAACTTACTGACACGACTGGAAAGCATGCCTTAAATGGACAACTGTGTAGATGGCTTTGCCTTGCCTTTTGAGGTAATATCACGTTGCACAATCGTGGAAACAATTTCACATTTATTTGACAATTAACTGTGCCAATGTGGTTGAACTCGGCAATTAAAATCTTGCATATAATAGATTATTCTTTCTGTGCAGAAGTTGTAAGAATTTCTATTTTTACAAGCGTAAAAGCCATTTTGATTTTGTCTAGTGTTGATTGGACTACTGTGAATGTGAACATTTATTTGTTTTCATTATTTTTGGAATTCTAGAAGACTTTATTCTTGGTGCAGTCGGTAGGATAATAAATTTGAGAGCCCGTGAGTTTTCGTCCCGTAATTAATCATTCCAATGTAAAAGATACGAGCATCAATCTGCGTCCTATCAGTGGCATTTGCAATTTAGTTTTGTAAATTAGCAACATTCAGTGGGGCAGTAAATAGGATCAATAACATACAGGTTGTGGGATCAAACATTTCCCTGTGTAGGAAAACGGACGTTAATAATTAATTTCAGGGCGTGAATCGTCTGCCGTAGAATTTATAGGAGATTTACTCGTCGGAAGTCCTTCCACATACAACAGTACAGCGGCAAAGCTATTCCTAATAAACGAAATTAGGCATTCATGACTGTTAGTTTAGTTTATTGACGATGCTTTGACAGATTCCTAGATATTAGTGAAAATATTTAATATCTCGGTTACTTTGCCATATTGCCATTCCTAATTGCATTTTTTCTAATAAAAAACGTAGCAGTACAGTAACTGAATGGAAATTAGATGCACACACCCAAGTTCATGAAATAAAAACGACGCAGAATATCCAGCGCAAAAGCAAAATCTGAAGAAATAAATTTACAGTTGAAAAGGGAGTAAAAGAGGTAGTAAATCCAGGAAAGCGTAGAAATCCTCTTTAAGCGAATGAAACTTCAGATTCGCTAAATAAAGCATGCAAAAGGTCAGATTGCGCTACTCTTTCCGCTTTGATCTCGGGCATTAAGCAAATGGAAATCTTATGCACGTTTCTGCCACAACCATTGGGATCACTTCATTTCTAAGCATGTATCTATGTAAATTGGATTGTTGTTAGATGATGAGTCATTGCTTATAAGTAAACTGGATATTTGAAAAGTCGTACTTGGGTGAACCTAATAGTTCCTCTGACAACGACACATATCAAACCATTCAGACGCGAATTTAGCTGTTATAAAGATTGTCTCTTATTATTTCTACCGTTCTGGGGTCGTCCATTCTATCTATATGATTATTACATTCTCTTATTTTGTAATCTATCTTCGCTGTTACCTGCACTCACGTAGATAGAAACAATAAATACGTAGTGGTTATCGACACCAATTTAACTTTCAACTTATACAATACAATGCACAAATCAGTACACAAGAATATACTGCACAAATTCATGAATGACCGTGAAATGAATCGCGTGTATTCTGTCTCCGATGGTGTTTATATTTTGCCCCTGACCCATTGCGTAAGGTGAAGGATTTACGACTTCCGGCTCTTCTGCTGGATTGTTTCGAATTCCCCGTTCTTCGGATGCGCCAAGGGGCCATCGTGTCTTCGAGGGTAAATTATTGTTAGCCTACTGCGTTATCGGTTCCTTTGTCCACTAATGCATTGTGAAGACCCTTACGACCCTTTTCTTAAGGCAGTAGGCTCCGACGCCCCCGCAGTTTACTAAGACGTGTTAATTGCTAGTGCTCGCGTTAATTCAGCGAATTCGGATATTACATCGTCAGAGCTGGTCATATTCTTGCGACCCTTGTCGTCTGCAATCAAACCTTCTGCTGGCATATGACGGTCAGGTCTTCGCAGGATCTTACTCACCCTTGATGGTGCGCGTTTCTTCCTCCCGCCCTTTCCCCGAGGTTACTTATAGCCGCTGTGCAAGCCTCTTCCTGCCCGCTACATTAATCAATTCGAACACTGACAACAGTAACAAAAAATTTCAACTCACTGTTTTAGTTACTGCGCCAGAGCGGGCTCTTTCTGCTCTTATTCATGCGCTCGATCCAGGTTCGAGTTACTTATCAATGCTCCAGTGACGCGTAGCGCTGCTTCATATATCTCTGTTCTAAACTTATTAGGTGGGCCTTGCAAAATACCACATTTCGAAAGGGGGTCACTAAAACGCTGCTCGAATAGGTTCTAATTTAGTATAAAAACTACTGACACTGCCATAGCCCGATGACTCACTTATATCTTGGTTGCAGGGTCTTCGTGTAGAAGATGGTGCCAAGCAGAAGCCGGGTGCAGGCCGCGTGACTGATCGAAGTGTTGTGATAGCCATTCGTCCGTGTGTTTGTGATATGTTTTCGTACGCGTAGTGCGCCATGTTGTCGTACATGTTGCCGGTGGACGACAAGCCGCCGCCGAAGGGCCACCTGCAGCTCGCGCTGGCCGCAGAGCCGCTGGCCAACGGCCGGGCTTCCTCGACGCCCATCAGCAAGGAGACGAGCGTCAGCAGCTTCGCCAGCGATGCTACCACCGCCACCGCGAGCCACAGCTCGATGACGCCCACCAGCTCCAGTGATAAGTCGAAACAGAAACTCGCTGTCAACGGCACTAAGCACCAGACTCTCAAACGGTGAGTAAACCTCCTTTTATGATTAAATGAGTGTATAAGTTGAAGTCTTGAACCCTTTTTGGTACAATCGCAACGGACGTGATGTATTCGTTGGATATGTATACAGCCGAGCTGTTAAGAACAATAGTGAATCAATTAAAAATCCTTGCACTATTCGGGTGTGAAATAACTCAGAGTTCTTACTTAGGTTGTCTGTTATATAGTGTTTAGACTGTGGCTGCCCCGATTTAAGAATCTAGTTTGAAATTTTCAAATTGTTATTATAGCACTAAAGATAAGACAAGGCACCAGTGTCTTAATTATAAATATCCTGACATTTTAAAATTTTTAAATAATAATGTAGATATCACAGACAGCATATATATGTGCCTATACTGGTACTTTGTTTCACTCTAAAATGAGTTTACGACAAGTAATCAAACCAAAAGTGTACCCAGGTAGCTACAGTGGGAGAGGAGTGCGGTTATATTCTGACAGCGGTGGCGTTTCTGTTTAAAATCAATTCAGTACGGACGTAGAAAGTAAGTAATTATTATTTGTCGGGTGCCACTGGATTATGAGTTTTCGCCCAAGAGATGATTGGCTCTAATGACGAGCGAACGTCCTCGATGACGTATATTCAATACACAGATTACAGGACAAAATATTTGGCCGCAGCCAACGCGAATCGCTATGCAATTTATGATAGTAATCTTTTGAAAATTGCCTTGAGGTGACGTCACGGTAACGAGCTATAATTGATCAAAACTATTAGGCTAGTCACAATCCAGCTTCTCTATTAACAGCTTAAGATAGTGAGGTTTGGAGGATCTCAACTTCCTGAAGGCACACTTGATAGGATGAAAGGTATTTCTGTAGACCTGGGCACGATTGATCCACGAGGGTGGTCACTGGATGACAGAAATTCAGAATTTTAACACCTGGCACGACTGGCCCATGATGATGATCGCCGGAACAACAGAAGTGTGGGAGTTTGACGATGAACTTTATCTCACGTTGACATTCGCCTAGCAAGGCCGAGAATGTATTGTTGTACTTGTACAAAATATCTGAAAATATCCGTTCGTTGGGGTTCGGCGGTCCTTAGCCCACGATAACGAGTAGTTCAGTAGTTAAAAATTTGTTATCAATTCTGTTAAGATCGATTGTTCACATACGGTACCATTAATTAACTGCATTCGCATCGCATATAATACGTAAAGCAGGAACACCTGAGGTCGTACGTCCGGCTTTGATGCCGTTTAGTGTTTTTCTCTGGACCCCAAAATGTCGAAAACAATGAATAATGCTTGCCAACCAGCCGGTCTTCTCTAGTTGTCAACCGGAATAGAAATATCGCCCGTGCCATCGATCATGGTTCGAAATCACGAGGAAATTCAAAAATTTAAAATATTACAACCATTTTTCTGGTTTTAGTATTAGTATTATGTTGGTTAATTTAAGCTAAGACAGGATTTTTCCTATGGTAAGGTCGTATGCAGGAGCTTTGATCTATTTACGTTCTTTACACCTCTTTCTCCCGGGTGCTAAAGTTTTTAACACGTTGACCGCCATGTGAAGCACGCGTGCATCGCATGGCTCCTTAATATATGGGCCACGCCACTCACATGTGTTTCGCATGTTACTTTCACTCTAGGCCACGCAGCTCACATTTGCGCTGCACTATAGTCGTATTCTTATGAGAGATTAAGGAGTATGGCCTGGGAAACAAAACCTATTTGTTGGCCCGGCTCTAGACTAAATTTAAGACATTTTATACCTTATTTTTGACATGTATAAGCAAAAACGTTGTGGCCCCAGATATTCGAAAAATTTTTACTTATACGGCGGTCAACGTGTTAATTTTTCACGTATCGTTATGTGAGTATGTCAAGAAACTGTTCAGATTCTCCATTAATTTGTTTGTGTCTGATTGAAAAACCTGTGCAAGGTGGGCCTTTCCGCCATCTTATCTTGACCAGCTGCCATCTTCCCATCTACAATTCAAAGTAGATTGAGGTCGTATAAGTTAGTTGTATCGGGAGATTTTTTATTGACGTAGCAAAGCTCCAGCAATGTCCTCAAATATTCACCAGTGTAAGACACCGAACTAAACTGACTTTTATAAAAAAAAATCCAATAAAGTTCAAATGGTTTCAAGCAGCCGGTTAATGATTTGGCTTTCTAGATCCGATTAAGATGCCGAAATTACCGCAATGGCCCTAAACGCCCCAACACGGCAATCACATCGCACAAAACGAAAGGTTTCAGAATTGCGCTAATATACACGTTAAGGTGTTCAACGCAGTTTTTGTCTTCTGTCGCTATAAAGCCAGTGGCGGCGTCGATTTTTTAAACTGACCTAACAGGCGATGGTTGGAACTATCGAAATAGGAATTGAATCTTCGGAACGATGTAAAAGATTTGCCTTCATGGAATTTAGTTGCGTTATATTATGTTATTGTATTGGATAGTTATTTTGCTTGAAACGTGTACGCTGGGTTGAAATCTCAAGATGTAAGGGGCTCTAAGTGTCGTGACCCACCCTGCATTTAGTTATTTTCAGTTTGTACGATAGTTACATATTGTGAAAAAATATTTATAGATATATCGTTATTTTAACAAAGCAAATAAATTTAATCATGTATTAGTCACTAATGAATGCACATATACGAGTATATCCTAATAGTTTGTTTACAAATAGGTATGACGAATAAACGTGCAATATGAGTAGCACTATTTTGGAAAGAAATTAGCATTCAGCATTTACGGCTGTGAAAACATACATATGAATTAATATTCATAAATATTCATTACGCCTGGGACAAATTGTTTGCACAGATATTCTAACCTTTAGATCGCTACTAATAAATGTGTTTACACCGGTTTCAGCGTTGTTTTTGAACTAAACTCCGTAATTGCATTACAAGCTGCTAAAGGAGCAAAAACATAATAAAATAATGTAGTCGTTTAGAATGAATTGCTTGTTCGATCGTTTAGTCAGCAGGATCTGTTAGAATGTGTTTTTGTTGAAGTAGCTGTACTCTCTGAAGTTCATTCTACTAGCTTTTAATATTTTCCAATTCAGGCAAGATCAATCGTGAGTGACACTATCGTATACATGCAATGGTCCTACTTTAGAACCTTGCGACATCCCTTTTTATACTCAACCTAGTCTGAATTCATTATCTTATCAGATCATTCTCAAAATATGACATACCGTTTTCTTCCATTCGGAAAGAACATGTAAAACTTGAGTTTGTTTATAGCTGCCGCGCACCAACAATCCATCAACATGCACGCACATACGTAACCGTGGTATATAAAAAAGTATGTCTCGACGTCTTTTCATTTCTAAAATTTGCGTTTTCGTCCATTCATTTCCTCGAACCGATCCCTATCGCCGATTCCGTGACTGGTGCGAATAACGGCGGAAAGTTCGCAGTTTGAATTTATTATTCCCGAATAATGAGGGTTGCGAATGCCGGCCGTGTTGCTGAACTCACGCTAGCGGTAACATTTTAAAATTGAGTCATTAAGTTAGTGGGTTAACGGTGCACAGTGGTCCAGAATCGTAAAAACGTGATCGAAAATCATATCTATTGGTTATAGAGATTAAGACAGTTGAAATGCATATTTCTGAATGCTGTTTGGTATAAAGAATTAAAGTTATGCACAATTTGGGTTTTATGATAAAAATCAACCCCCAAAAATGGGGTGAAAGTGGAAAAATATTGTAAAATTTATATTTTAAAATATTGTGTATTTGTTAATGTTATGTCAATAGCAGGTTTAAAATATTAAAAAAAAACACCCTTAAAAAACAACATAAAAGATAAAAAAAAATTACATGTATTTGTAGACATACAACAGTTGAAATGAACATTTGCACATCTTGTTAAGTACACAAAAATAAAATATTGCAAAATTGTGGTTGTATAATAAATATCAACCCTCTGGAATATAATAAGTTAGTATGCAAAACAATTTTTTTTTGACATTAGAGTTAAACATTGTTTAGTGTTTGGTTTTGGTTAGTTTGCGGCCATAAACAATTTAAAAATAAAAAACTACCCTTAAGCAACAACACAAAATAAAAATTTATATCCGGTGTTTCCAGACCTTACGTTACTTAAAATGCAGATTTCCAAATGTTGTTGTGTAAATAAAATTTAAATAGACGTATGTCATATATGTAGTAATAAAAAAATTATATTTACTTTTTGCGGTCACTACAGTGTAGTATTCGTCTAATTTAATAGTGAATGGTGATGGATACGGTATAATCCGTAAAAAAATATCAAAAATTACCTTCAATAACTTTGAAAAAATTAATAATTAATAAGAAATCCAAAATATATATAATATATATATTATATTTTTTTGTTTGTTATCTCTGATGACGAAATAGGAGAAATTCTTTGTCATATCGGTTGGTGGCCCTGAAAAGGGCCGTTTGTGTGTCTAAAAACAAAAAAAAATCTTCAGTTGTCGGAATCAGAAAATGCTTCCCTGCTGTGTATTATGTATGCAATAATGTGCAGTTCTCGTCAAAATAATAGGCGCCAATGACAATTAAATCGGATGATTTAAATCATGATTTAAATCTTGATTTAAATCAAGTTGATTTAAATCTTTGCACCTTGGATCTGATGCTAACGCACGGTACTCGCAGTCGGAAAAAATTAATATTTCCCAAAGCGCAAAAAAGCGCAAACCAAGCTTTTGTAATTACCTACCCCTATCCTTATGCTAACTGATAAACCTCATTTAATGAATTCTTCGGAATTCTTCCGTGTCGTAGAACTATTTTTATCCAAATATTTGTTGTAAAACTAGTATTCTAATATTAATTGCTACAGAAGTCTAGGTATAAAATAAAATGCAAGTAATTTCTGCATATTGTAGTTCAAAGAATGCTTAATATGACTACCTATCTCAATTTGTCCTAATGTGTTTTGTAATAGCTAGTATTAGTCTGGCAAAAACCTCTATTTGGCGCATAACTTTCTCTTCGCAAATAGTCTGTTTTTCAGCGACTTTAAAGGCGTGCTACAAATTAATGCAACTTCAAAATAAGTCATAAGTCTCTCAGATGATGGTACACTTTTAAAACAATACTAGACAAAATTTTCAGCTTTTTAAAATATAGTTGAAAAATTGATTTTCGATCACGTTTTTACGATTCTGGACCACTGTGCGGCGGTTTTACATCGTGGCAAAGGCTTGATTAGTCCGATATGGAATTGGGTTGGAGTGTAAAAGATAGTTACAGTTCTTTTCTTCCCTCTTCCACGGTGCTTGGTTATCCCCATTACCATTTGAGCTTTAGAGCTACGTTAAAAAAGTGAGGTTATATCGTCGTAGTTACTTAATCAAGGATTGAAGGTCCACTGATCGATGTTTCATATTAGGTAGTAGCATTGATTAACTAAGTAATGGTAGTAGGTTAAGGTGTTTATATTAAGTTAGACCAAGCTATGAATTAAGAAATCGTTCTGGCCATAGCTATAGCGATAGCCATACAGGGATGTCGTTACTTTCATATCAAGGTGAAACAATGGCAACAATTTCACATTGTTTCGTGGACAATAATATTTTTCAATTTGTGCTCTTCCGCGTGAAAGTTGTGTTAAATCCATATTTTAAAGAATTGCTTGATCTTTGAAGCTTCTTCAAGTTTCATTACAACAACATTGGGCAGTTGAACATAATTAACGTAAGTCTCCGCAATGGATTTTCTTTTGCCTTAAAGGTTGAAATCTAGTACATATATGTATATACTGAAGTGAAGTTACTACTATAGGCACATAGATTCGGAGTTTGGGACTAATTTATTTTTTCCTGCATTTAGATCGGTCCTCATGCATATATTTAAAGACGGGCGACTTACCCAAAAATTTCACAACGCCCCTTCGGCCTAAGGGCTGTAGATCGCAAACTTGATACTGGGGGAAAGCGATGTAAGCAGCGGGTCGTTTCATGTGACAAGTTGTCTGCAATCACAAAATGAGCCAAGTTCTACAATCAGACATGCAAGCAACAATAAGCAAACGTTACGACATTTAGCAGTACGTGTTTGTTATCATAATACTTACAAGGGGTTCTGTGGCCCCCCGCGGCGTTCCCAAGTAGCGTCTAGTAGAGTATTTGGTCCAGGAGCAATCTTCAGGTGTACCGCCGATGATGTGCCTATAAAATTCTGCAATACGGATGCTTACCTCATCTAGTGCCTATTATCCGAATGCTAACTAGACCAATGATATGCATCCGCGGTTGCCCCCGCAAAAGAGCGAAATCACAAGGCATTTGTGGGTAATAAGAATCTCAGGTTATCCAGGTGCGGTTTCTGAATCACTAATAATTACTTATAAGGCCAAGGTCCAGAAATAATCTCGCCGGTGATCGCTAGTCCAGGCACATAGTGCTCTAAAGCAGTACTAATTGGGCACCAACCCAACAATAACCAATGAGCAACAACCCAAACAACAAAGCTCTCTCCAATCAGCAGCAATACTAATAATGAAACAGTGTTCAACTCGGCTGCACAATAAAATTACAACCTCCATTGCGAAGCTACTCAAGCAATAATATCTATTACAGATCTATTATTTCACATCTTTCTTCTTAATCCACAGAATTACCACAAGCAACACTGCAAAAGCACATAAGAGCTCTTGCGTTGGAATGCTACACTCTGTAGTAGGTATATAAGATTTCCCAACATTCACACATGCTCACTCTCGAGATTTTACCACCCCCAGTCCCTTAAACTCACTT
The DNA here is from genome assembly GCA_940337035.1 of Agriotes lineatus. Taxonomy (NCBI): domain Eukaryota; kingdom Metazoa; phylum Arthropoda; class Insecta; order Coleoptera; family Elateridae; genus Agriotes; species Agriotes lineatus. The sequence goes on along the minus strand of OW679201.1, from coordinate 121,265,577 downwards.
CGGGCTCGGTTGAATATTTTCAAACAACTCAGACACAAAAATAAATATTATAATACTATGGATAAAATGGCAACCGCGGCTATGGAAACTTTATTTGTATTAGTATAATTATGGACTTTAGTCTAAACCAACCACTGAAATATGATCGAAACGAGTCCAAAGGTAATATAGAGACCCAGGGTTGTTTTTAAAATCGGGGGTTTTAAACAAATAGTCGGCGACCGATATTGTGGGTGGGCGAACGCAAAACCCGAAACGGCCAGCGGTGAGAGTTCTTCTGTGGTTTTTTGAAGTGTGATTTGTAGTAATTAATATTATGTGGAATTAATAGAGTAAATGAAACAATATGTAGTCATTGTAAAGCCGAGTTTAACACTGGTTTATTGTTGGTATTGCTGCTGATTGTAGACATCTTTGTTGTTGGGTCATTGTACATTTGTTTATTGTAGGGTTGGAGCCCAGTTGAAACCGCTTTAGTGCACTATGTGCTTGAGCTTAGAGATTATCGGGCGTGATTATTAATAATCCTCGACTTGATAAGCAATTATCAGTGATTCAGGCTGCGCACCTGAATGGTCCAGGATGCTAATTTCCCACAAATGATTTGTATCTGGGCCTTTTGCGGTTGGAAACGGCCACCGCAAATGCGGATCACATTAACATGGGTTGGGCCCATTGCTCTAGTTAGCGTTCGGCTAATAGGTACTAGTTGGGGTAAGCATCCGTGTTGCAAAATTATTACAGGTACATCATCGCAGGTGCACCTAAGGATATTACTGAACGACGTACTCTTCGAGGCGCTACGTGGAAATATAGCGGGGCCCACAAATCCCCCTGTAAGTATTATGATAACGAACATTGTTTATTGTTGCTTGCATGTTTTACTTTGGAATTTGTGTGGCTTTGTGTTTCTGAACGATTGCGTGAGACCACATACCACATGAGAGGGCCCACCAATTGCCTAGCTATCCCCCGGTGTCATGTTTCTGACCTGCAACTCTCAGATCGCAGGGGCGTTATGGAATTTTTGGTAAGTCGCCAGATATTGTAAATTTATGCATTAGAACCGATCGAAATCAAGAAAAAATAAATTAGCTCGAGATACGGAAACTGTGTGCCTACACTAATAAATTATATATATATTTTTTCAAGAACGAAAGCCTGACAATACTGTTCAAATGCTTTTCATTTTTGCGCAGCATTAATAAGTATGACGTAACAGCTGAAATCATAACGGAAACAAAAGCTGTAAACATATACCGGCCCATAAATTTTCAATTCGGAAACCGAGTGGGCGAAGCCATGAATGCTAAACCATCGTAAAGTTAATTAAAAAATAACCAATTCGCGTCGCTTTTGGCCTAAGAGTGTTTTATGTTTTCAGCTTTCAAATTTAAAGTAGTGTTTTATCTTCAATTGCTAGCGAGCTAATATGTTAGAGCTTCCTTTAGTTTTTCTAAACGTTACAATTAAACATTTTATCCCGGTATCCATTCGCTTTTATCAAATATTTCTCGAACTACAACCGGTGTTTTCCCTCCCGTAATAGTCTTCAGTATCTTGTCTGAAAACCAACCGTGATATTTTATTTATGGAATTAAACACAATAAAAACAAATTGTTCCTTCCAACAGACATGAATTGTGTCTATGCAGTAAAATGGCTACATTTATTACGCCCTTATCGACCCATTCCGCGTTATTCCCTAGGTTGGGATTAACTTGGATCTCTTAAAATTTTATGGACTGTGAAAATCGTGATGAGTTCAGTAGTTCATGGTAATCCCGTGTTTGTAGTAGTTGGTGTAGCTTTGCTCGGATTTATCCTCGCCTGAGATAATGACCCGTAAAAAATGCTCAGAACAATTCCCTCGTAGAGGAAATTGGGTTTTCTCCGCGGGGTTTCCTCGATCCTGATCGTTTACGATAATTCATTTTTAGTTTGCTTCTCACTTCTTGTTATCACTTGCAGTTAAACTGGAGATTAGCTCATATTTTCTGCTTCCAAGAGAGATCTTGAGGCAGGCCAATGAATTTAATTCAAATTCACGAGAATTAATATGTAACATGAATATCATCCTACGGAAGAGCGTTAATCTGTGGAGTGGGAATAGTGCACTGATAATGAACTATGAAACGCCACCTGGCAGCTTCATTACTTTTAATAGGGATACGCCAGCTGGGGCTGATCCAACTTAATTCTGAATTAATAGCAAACCAACTGTACCTAAATCGAGTTTCTCAGAAGCTGCATGAAAATGCCCATTTGAGATTGAGTCACAAGAAATTTATAATTGATTTGATCAACCGTTCTAATACAAATTAAGGAAGTCCATAGCAGGATCCCTGCGGAACTCCTTTTCCTACATGTGCGAAAATCGGATTCTCTTATTTTTACCCCAGTTGCATCAATGTATTACAAAACAAATATGAACTGGGGGTTTTCTATTAAAGCACTAAGACTCCTAGCACTCGATTAATCACTATATTAAAACGCTCAGACTAGCAGAGTGTCAAGTGGTCTAAAGAGAAGCGCCAAACTTGATTTATTTAATCCAATTTCGGCTGTAGTAAAGGCAACGACATTTATTGTGGATGATTTACGACTGTCCCTCGTGGAGGTTAATTGATTTAAAGTGTGAACCTCGCACTTGAGCATCCTCCAACCGCTAGATCTTGAGATATACTCATCCGCATTCAATTAGGCAGCCGGAAGTTTGTTTTGAGCCCGGCTTGGAATAAATGACAGGTGTTCCTCTCGGTCATTAAGTACAGTTAGGTCTTTTGCCATTTAGAGATAGGATTTTGCAAGGCGTTTTAATGAGAGCTTTAGAAGTGTAATTCCTTATACATGTTGGTTGTAAACGCCTATAAGGTAGTTCTCGATGTTCATGGTTCTTCCAATAACTTTATTTCTGACCCTGTTGCCAGGTTTTTAAATGAGCTTTCTGGTTTTTCTTGTGATATCTCTTTTTAATACAACTTTTGAAATATCAGTATTTTGAATATCTCATATGATTTCATGGTTTCAACACCTCTACATCGATTTTTTATACACGAATATTTTAAGCATGTTGCAACGCACAGCATTGCCAATACCTTTAAACCTTGATGCTTCGATACTTATTATGAATCAATATCCCAACGCTTTTGATAGGTACCTACATCGATATTTCAAATATTTTTGGAGTATCAATGCTTTTGATGCTCTTGAAACATAGATATCTCGATAGTTGTGGTACATCTAGAGTATCTTTTATGTATCAATACTCTGACACTTTTTACAGCCGGTCTTATAAAGACCACTAATTGGAGGTTAACTTTAATCAGTTGTTAAAATAAACAAAAGCGTATCAAAACGTTAGTTCTTATGACATTTTATTCGTTAGTAAACAAATTTTGATGCGTGTTTGTTTATTTTAACAACTGATTAAGGTTAACTTCAGATTGGTGGTCTTTATAAGACTGGCTGTTAATGTATTGAGGTTTTACGTACTTTTTGGGGTACCCCTATTTCAGATGCATTAGAAACAGAAATACCTCGTTAGTTGTGATACATCTGGAGTACTTTTGGTGTATCAATACCTTGATTCGACATTCCGTATATTTGAGGCTTGTCAACACTCTTGATACATTTGAATCATAGATACATCGCTAGCTGTGATACATCGATACATCCATATACTTAAATGTGCTAGATAATTTTAATACTTAAGTACTTTCGCTACCCTTTAGGATTGAATACTTTTCAGAATTTGTGGGTCGCTGCCTTTCATTCAGCAACGCTTCAGGTATTTTTGATAAAGGAAAAAGTGCTTAGAATGCTTTAGCTACTATTAATACACCAGTAGTACGCATTCCCTTGAAACCTAAATAATTTTCTTCAAAGCTATCTTTATACTATTGATTAATTGACATTTAACGTATTTTTTTGCGTACCTAAACTTGTGACATCTTTCAACCAAGCTACCTCGATAGTTATGGTACATCTAGAATACTTGCGTTGTATCAATTCCCTGGCGCTTTTAATACAGAAACATTTCACGTATTTTTGGCGTACCCCTTCCTTTGCTGCCTTTGAAACACAGATACCTCGATAGCTATGATACATCTAGAGTACTTTTGATGTATCACTACCCTGACGCTTTTGATACATCAACATTTCACGTATTTTTGGTGTATGATTACTTCCGATACCTTTGAAAATAGATACCACGCTAGTTGTGACGCATCGACATATGAATAAATTGAATCTGCTGGATAATATTAACACTGCAGTACTTTCGCCACCCTTTACGATCAAATGCTTTTCAGAATTTGATACGTCGCCGCTTTTGATACAGCAAAGCTTCAAGTATTTTTTATAAAGGCGTGCTGGAATACTTTTGCCACTATCAATACTTCCGTACTACAGATGGCCTTGAAACTTGAAGAATTTTGTTTCAACGCTGCCTTCGTACTATTGATACATTGCCATTTCACGTATTATTAGTGTATCAATTCTTTAGATGCCTTTGAAACACATATACGTCGCTACTAGTAATGCATCGACACTACTCCTGTTTCTGGTATATCAATACCTGTTGGACAATTTTAATACTTCAGTGCTTTAAGTGCTGCACGTTTCAGGTACTTTTCGCTACTTTTGATAGTTCAGTAGTACCGATACCCTTGAAACTTGAATAATTTTTTGCAAGGATGCCTGCATGCTGTTGATACATCGTCATTTCACTATTTTTGGCATATCAATACTTTCACTTCCTTTGAAACGTAAATACCTCAATAGTGGTACGTACATCTAGAATACTCTTACTGTATCAATACCGTGACGCTTTTATTATATCGAGTTTGCACGTACCTTTGGCGTATCAACACTATCGCAACACAGATACCTCGCTGTTTGATGTACCAATATCTTGACTCCTTTAATACATCAAGATTTCACGTATTTTAGACGTTTCAACACTTTCGACACATTTATCACAAATACCTTGCTAGTTGTGATATATCTAGAGCACTCTTGATGTATCAATACCCTGACGCTTTTTAATACATCGAGATTTATCGTATATTTGGCGTATCCATATTTTCGATACCTTTGAAACACATATACCTCGATAGTTGTAATACACCGAGAATACTTTTGATATAGCAATACTACCTTGACTTTTGATAGATCGACATTTTTGGCGAATAAATACTTAACACTTCTCATATATCAATATCTTGGTGTGTTGGATACATCGATATTTCACGTATTTTTGGAATATTAACACTTTCGATACCATTGAAACATATATACCTTAAAAGTAGTGATACATATAGAATCTCAACTTTTGATGTATCAACACCCCGAAACTTTGAATACATCGACATATCACGTATTTTTGGCGTATCAATATTTTCAATACCTTTGAAACACATATAAGTACATACCTCGATAGTTGTAATACATCGAGAATACTTTTGATATAGCAATACCTTGACTTTTGATACATCGACATTTACGTATTTTTGGCGAATTATTACATTCGATATCTTTAAAATACAGATAGCTCGATGGTTGCGATATATCTAGAGTACTTTTGATGTATTAATGCCCTGGCGCTTTTAAGGTATTAATAGCGAATCAATACTGTTGATACATCAATACCTTGATGCTTTTGATTCATCGATATTTTACATATTTTTGGCGAAACCACAGTAATTCTGATATATCGACACGTCTATTATTTTTGGTGTATCAATGTTTGAATGCGCTGGATAATTTTTATACTTCAATACTTTCGCCACCATTTAGACCGGCATATGTTTTATAATTTCATTCGTCGCTTGTTTGGATATAGCAACGCTTCACGCCTTTTCGATGTAGGAATGCTTAAAATATTTTCGCTATTATTATCACTTCAATAATGGTGATACACTTGCGATACTTTACATTGACACTTGTGTATATCGATATTTCACGTACTTTTGTTACTCCAATGCCTGCAAGGCATTTGGTACCGTTAATATTTGAACACTTTTACTTCCTGTAAAATTAAATACTGTTAATACGTTTCAAGTATTTTTCACTACATGTAATACTATAGTGCTACCGATACCCTTGAAATGTGTAAAATTTTATTTCAACGATACCTTCATACATCGACTTTCACTCATTCTTGGTGTATCAATACTTCAGATACTTTTTAAACGAAGATACCTTTATAATTGTGATACATCAACATTTCTCGTATTTTTAGTGTATCAATAACTGAATATGGACACTTTTAACACTTCAGTACTTTCGCTGTCTTTTACTTTTCACAATTGCGATACGTCACTGCTTTTGATATAGGAATGTTTAGAATACTTTCGCTACTATTAATACTTCAGGACATTCAATACATTTGCGATATATCCTTGTTTAGTATTAACTTGCAAGGCATTGGATACCGTTAGTACTTCAGTACTTCCGTTTTCTTTAAACTTTTGAATATCATTGACACAGGGGTGCTTAAAATATTTTCGTTACAATTAATACTTCAGTACTGTACCCTACATCGACACTTGTGATATATGGATATTTCACTTATCTGTGTTGCTCCTGTGTTTACAATGCATTGAGCGCCTTTACTGCTTCAGCACTTTCAGTTCCTGTAAACAGTACTAGATATACCCTTGACACTTGAATGATTTTATTTTGACGATATCTTCATATTATCGGTACATCGACATTTCACTTATTTATGGTTTATCATTAATCTCGATACCTTTGAAACGCAAATACCTCCATAATTGCGATACATCAACTCCTCTCGTAGGTACTTAAATATGGATAGATAATCTTAACACTTCAGTAAATTCGTCACCTTTTTTAGGATTGAATACTTTTCACAATTTGATACGTCGCTACCTTTGATACAGCAATGCGTCATGTATTTTTTATAGAGCACTTCGCATACTGTTTCTACTATTTATATTGTAACGATCTTGGGGCGGGGCTGTTGCAAACATATGACTCAGCGTCTCGATCATTCCAGAACGACCCAAGGCGGGGGCAATGTCACTACCTTGAGCCGGTTCACGTGCGGACGGATGAGTCACACCCTTCGAGAAACGACCTTGGTGACTCATGCGAGCGAACACGTCAGCGTTGTGGGAAGGATCGAGCAAGGTCTCGACGTTTCCGGAATGACTCACCCGGCGCATATATAAATACGCGAAAAGGAAATAAGAGGACAGTCGAAGTCGAAGTGGAAGTCCGAGTGCCGACTCCAGCTTGGAAGAAGCTGCCATATAAATAAACCCGTGTGTACATAAATCTAGCGAGATAAATAACGCGTGTATAACAAAAAATAATATAGCCATATAGCGGCGTATAATTTTTAATAGCCCGAAAACGTGAAACGTAACAATATTTCAGAATTTTCAATGCATTTGTGATAACTTACCTCCACATTGGTGAAATATCGATATTATCCATATTTCTGTTACAACAATGCTGGCCATGCATTGGATACCTTTAGTACTTCAGCACTTTCATATCCTGGGATACTGTTGATACGTTTCAGATACGTTTCGCTGACTTTATTACTGCAGCCGATAATCTTTAAACTTAAATAAGTTTTTTTCAGTAATACCTTAATACTATAAATACATCGATATTTCCCGTATTTTTGAAATATTATTGCTTGCGATACCTTTAAAACACAGGGGCCTCGCAAAGTTCTGATACATCGACACTTTTTCTATTTTTAGTAAATCAATACTTGAATGTGCTGGATAAATGTAATGCCTAGGTACTTTCGCCACCCTTTAGGGTATCATACTTACACAACTTGATACGGCGCGGAATTTGATACATCAATACGTCAGGTATTGATGCAGAAGTGCTGAGAATACTTTCACTAGTGTTAGTACTTCAGCATTTCAATACATTTGCGATACCTTACCTCAGCACTTGTGATTTATCCATATTTCAGTATTGGCAATGGCAAGACATTGGATACCTTTAGTACGTCAGTACTTCAGTTTCTTTTGAACTTGAATACCGTTGATAGATAAATTTGGCTACTTGCAATAATAGAGTAATTTCGATGCCATTAAAACTCTCTTCAAGCAAATACGTAACTGCTGAGCCAAAATCTACTAAATATTTTTAATGCTTCCAGCATTTCCATATTTTTAATTTAAAAGAAAAGATTAGGTTATCGTAATGGTTAAAATAAATACACAAGAGTAGGTCATGGATAATAATGTAATGAATAATTGCTTTCTAGTGTAATACCATTTGTTATGTTTATCTTGGCAGTGACAGAGTGTACATGGTAACTTTTTGAATATCTTGAGTATCGTGCATGTATGACCGAGTTAATTTAATATTGCCAAATACTCATATTTTACGTCATTATAGACTACCGGAAAAATTTAAGCGCGTTGATTTTTAGACGATGTATCGATGAAGCTCAGCGTCCCGGTTTTACGATGTAACAGAAGTCGTATTCGACAAGGTCGCGGCGAAAACAAGTTCGACGATAACAAACAATCTTTAATTAGCGCAACTGGTTGTAGTAATTTGCCAGATACAAGCGTTTTTATTCGAGAGATGTAAACTGAAAGCGGCTGATATGCGATTAATTTTGTATTAATTAACTATATCTGAGTCACGCGATTGAATTGCTGTGAAGGCAATTTTAAGATAGTTATATTAAGCGAAGAATAAATTTTTGGGAAAATTGAAACCTAGTTTCCAGAGGGTTTGGATTTACACCGCCCATTTCAGAATATATAACTAAAACTTGGGAAACTATTTGGTGATGTCACATACATTCTATATAAATTAGCTACTTAGTTTATTAAATTAGATTTCTGTAGATATCTGATATGCAAATCTGGTAACTGTTCACGCCGATTTAAGTGTTGGAACAGTTCTACGGGAATTTTGAGTCAAGTTACAGTCGTTTAAAAAATGTTGATAGATATTGTGTTCGAAAATATGTTATATTTAGGTAGTGATCTATGATTATCTATGTCACTTTTTTTGAAGTCCCGGCATGGATGCATGATTACCATAGATCAGTTAAGCAGAAAACTAGAGACCTCAAAGGCTTCCGTTTGTTTCCCTGTGTAAACGCCTAACGTTTCCTGTAATGCAATTCAAATTACAGTTGGAAGCAAAACGCGCCCGACAATAATCTATATGTAAATTGTAATCTCCTAAACTGTAGGCTAAGTAGCAGCAGGATGGAACCCATTAATTTGTTGTTATAAAACTTTTAATAACGGCGTGCGCGGGCTCTTTGTTAATTCATTCGAGGAAGCGTGAGAAGCCTTAAGAAGCTGCGAATTTTACAGGTTCAAGACTATTTGTTATACTTCGAACACTTCACTGAGCATTTAGAAAAACCACGAGTGCACTTTCCGGAAAACCTGTTATTTAAACATGGTGCTTGTAAGACTTAATGGCGCATAAATTTGTTTAAACAAGATGTGACACGCAGCCGACGACCAGAATGTGTAGAGGATGTTTTAATTAATACCACTGCAAATGCTGTCACAACAAGGAGACTTTCGTTTTCAGAGGCTTTCTATTTTTAATTTTACATTCTTTCCCGATGAGTCGTGTTTGTCAACAAACTGCCCACTTAAAATATCCTGTGTAAATCCCAGTAAGGTAGTTTTAGCACAATTTGCCGTAGATCAAGAATAGGACATTGTTGTACATAAGGTGAACTGGTGATATGATTCAGGTTTATAACGGTTCCATCAGTTTGAATACATACAATTTTTTCAACTAATGCGTCAATCATATAGTAATATTTTACATGGAAAACTCCAGTTGTTTTGGCTTACTAAGAATAGAGAAAAATGTCAGTATGTTGATGATAGCTCAGAATGACTTAGTAGATTTCGTTGAAATTTCCTACAACGAAAGCTTTTATGGCTTAAATTCCAACTTTGAAACCATGTTATATGTGCGTTTCATCAATAACTACAATAAACTCTTACTGTGGGAGACATTCCTTTACACGAACTTTCCCTTTTTGAAGGAATAACGAATGACACGCTATTCTAGCGAACATCGATTTTCAGAACAATACCTGAAAGTTTGAAATTGCTAGTCCTTATTCTTTAGTTCCGAGAATATTTGTAGCCAGAACTGGTACATTTCTGAAAGCTAGGACATCCAGATCGGTTTCGAATTAAGGAAGAAAATACGTGCATGCTTGCTTCATATCTTTCCAAGGAAACTGAATAAATCTAAGGGCACAAGTAGGTCATTTGTATGCCTTTGTGTGAAGCTCTTACTGTCTAAATTGTTAATTCTCAAATCGATGCAGAAAGGGGAACGAATCCATCTTTTTGTTTGGGATAGCACAAATAATGCATTCGTTCGTCTAATTTCGATTAAGTGTAAACTCAAGTTCGGTGCCAAACCGAAGTTGTTTGACCTACAAATAATTCTGCGGTGACAGCGCCGGGTGCAACAGACCTACTCATCGGCCCAAGGAAACTATTTTTAATTAGCCAATTAGTAGCAACTAGCTTCACTTTCCCGTCCAAATGGCAAGTAAAAGTCACTTATGCAAATGCATGGGAACCTTTAGCAGCAGCGAGTTGGAATCTTTTATGTCGAATCGCGGAAGGACGCGTCTGTGGCAATATGCAATGGTAACGCGGATATAATGTTTGCCTTTTCAGGTACTTTCCCGTTCTTTAGGTTTTTATTAATTCAATGTTAAGTATGGCGAAAACCCTTAGCCTTTGGCAATAGTTCAGATCTCTCTCATGATTGTCAATCCTGTAGATTGGTTGGGTTCAACACAACGGATTGAAGACGTCATTCTATTTGTGTTGACTAATAGTTCAGTTAAGCTGCAACAATTAAAAAACTGCAAATCCAAAAACGTTTTTTGTTGATTTGTATTTATTTTTACAAAGAAAACAACATACTGGGTTATTACAAAATCTATAACAAGCCTGAAATATTGATACAGTCGATTTGGATATGTGTTCAGAATTTAGCTAGGAGATTTCAGCGTTGATCAATTAACCTTACATTCGGTATTCAGATTTTATTTGTTATTATTCAGAATCTAATGTTGAGTGTTTTATATGCTCAATTCACTATATTGAATGTTGATACTATACATTCTATTTTTCATAGTTATGCAATCCCTAATATTCAGTATTGCTATTCAGTTTACTATTTATTACATACTTATATATATTTATGCTCAGTTATATTCGGTGTTCAGTATGCAATGCCTTAATTTTAATTTATACAAATGTATTTAACATGCAGTAAGAAATATTGATATAGTAACTTTGAACATTAAATATACAATATTCGGTATTTAACTAGGAGGCTTCAGTGGTCAATAATTAACCTTACATTCGGTATTCCACTTTTAATTGCTATTATTCAGTATTCAATATTCAGTATTTTCCATAGTCAGCACACTGAGCGTTAATACCATACATTATATTGTTAATGGTCATTATACAATCCTTAATATTCAATATTCATATTCAGTTCTTTTTATGATGTACTATCAATATAGTGCACGCATTGAGCACGCACTATTTTATTTTAGTGTTGAACACTATACAGGGTGTTTCATAATATATGCGCAGGACTTCAGGATGTGATAGCTCGTCCAAAAATTTGAAAAAAAGTTTCTATTAACTTACCCTTTAAAATGCACAATTTTCGAGATACAGGGTGTTGAAATTGAAAAAAAAATTTCGTTTTTTGCGAATATCTCCGGAACCGTTTATCGTACAGAAAACAGCTTTTGTAAGCATTTTCTACTCATAATAAGCTATGTTTTGTGCGAGAAAAAATTTTTTTAAAGTCATAATTGGTGAAGATTTTGAAGGGGCAGTGAGTGTTTTTCTCTCCAACTTCTACGCCACTGGAAAAAGTACGGTTTTGAGACGCCCATTTGAACCGCCAATGTTTTCTACACAAAAAAGGTACTCTTGGTCATAAGCTCTAAAGTTGACCGTTTTCGAGAAAAATCAACTTTTATGTTGAAAAACATGGTAAATTTTTTGAAATAAATTTTTTTTTGCTAATTAAACGGAGGACATTTCCAACATTTAATTTAACTGTGTATGATTTGTTATTTTTTTTTTTAATTTTGCAATTATGAAGTTAACGTTTGGTTTTGTTACTTGTTCTAACGTTTAAATAAATTTTGTATAATTAGTAAAAAAAAAAATTATTTCAAAAAATTGACCATGTTTTTCAACATAAAAGTTGATTTTTCTCGAAAACGGTCAACTTTAGAGCTTATGACCAAGAGTACCTTTTTGTGTAGAAAACATTGGCGGTTCAAATGGGCGTCTCAAAACTGTACTTTTTCCAGTAGCGTAGAAGTTGGGGAGAAAAACACTCACTACCCCTTCAAAATCTTCACCAATTATGACTTAAAAAAAAATTTTTCTCGCACAAAACATAGCTTATTATGAGTAGAAAATGCTTACAAAAGCTGTTTTCTGTACAATAAACGGTTCCGGAGATATTCGCAAAAAACGAAATTTTTTTTTCAATTTCAACACCCTGTATCTCGAAAATTGTGCATTTTAGAGGGTAAGTTAATATAAACTTTTTTCAAATTTTTGGACTAGCTATCACATCCTGAAGTCCTGCACATATATTATGAAACACCCTGTATATTAAATACTTAGTGTTCACTAAGTAGTATTAAATTATCAGTATTGAGTGTTCAGCGTACAATGCTTTAATTTTAATTTACACAGCATTTAATATGTAGTACGCAAGCGAAAAGAGTACAATATGCAGTAATAAATATTGATATAGTCACTCTAAACATTAAATATACAATATTCAGTATTTAACTAGAAAGCTGGTGTTCAGTAATCAACCTTACATTAGGTATTAAACCTTTAATTGGTATTATTCAGTATTCAATATTCAGCATTTTACATACTCAGTATGCTGACCGTTAATACTATACATTATATTGTTAATAGTCATTATAAAATTCTTAATATTGAGTATTCATTTTTAGTTTAGTTTTTATTATGCACTATCAATATGCGGTATTGAACACTCACGATTCAATTTTAATGTTGAACATTACATATTTAACATTCATTCACTGAGTAGTATCAAATTAGTAATATTCAATGTATGTATTTATGCTGATTTTAATATTCAATATTCAGCATCCAATGCTTTGAATTTAATATACACATATTTATTTAAGCATTTAATATGTAGTACGGAAAGCGACACAATTTTAACAAGCAGTATGAAATATTGATATAGTCACCTTGAACAATAAATATGCAATATTCAGTATTTAACTAGGAAGCATCAGTGTTCAATAATTAACCTTACGTTCGGTATTCCACTTTTAATTGTTATTATCCAGTAAACAATATTCATCATTTTACATACTGAGATTAATACGATACACTACGATCCTTAATATTCAGTATTCATATTCGGTTTAGTTTTTATTATTCACTATCAATATTCTGCATTACTACATTACTACAGTACTGAATGTTCGCTGAGTAGTATTATATTATCAATACTTAATCTTACATTGTATAAACTTTAGGTAGAAGAAGGATTTTGTATGTATGTATATGTACGGTTTAGTATCCAATATTTAATATAATAATAGCATAAATTATTTTGTTAGTAGTCATTATACAATCCTTAATGTTCAGTATTCATATTCAGTTTAGTTTTGTTATGTGCGATATGATATATTATTGAGCACGCAATATTTAATTTTAATGTTAAACATTATAGGTATATTTAACATTTAGTGTTCGTCAAATAGTATTAAATTATCATTATTTAATGTTCAATATTAATATCAGTGCATATATTTATACTATATTTCAATATTCAGATTGCAATACGTTATTTTTAATTTACACAACTTGATATAAGCATTTAATATGCAGTACTCAAAGCGAAAGAGTATAAAATGCAGCAATAATATATTGATATAGTCACTTTGAACATTAAATATACAATATTCAGTATGTAACTAGAAAGCTTCAGTGTTCAATAATAAGCCTACATTCGGTATTCAACTTTTAATTGTTATGATTCAATATCAATATTCAATATTGTATATAGTTACTTAGTGTTAATACTATACGTTATATTGTTAGTAGTCATTATTCAATCCTTAATGTTCACTATTCATATTCAGTTTAGTTTTTATTGTGCGCTATCAACAAGCTGTATTGTGTACTTACTATTTAATTTATTTCAATGTTCAATGTAACACTTTTTTAGCTTCGCGGGGACATTGTATTACTTTGAATTTGATTTTGATTTTTATGTAATAATCTAATCTAATAATAATATGTAATAATAATAATAATATATGAATATGCTCAATATTAATTTTGAACCCTGAATAATGATCATTTAATACTATCCGATTCAAAAATAAGTATTAACTACAGGGTGGTGATGTTAGTCATAAAATTCTGAGTCGAAAATCGTAATACGAAAATATTGTACCATGCTTTTTGAATGTGCACTAGATCTCCAAATTTTGAAAATGAAGTCTTTTAATTCATTATCTGATGACGTAATGAGCTGCAAATTAGAATAAACAAGAATTTGTAAGAATAATTTTTTCGTAGATGTTGTTTTCAGCTCCAAAAGCGTGTTTTGAACATTTCTTCCTTAACTTCTTATTGTAAAATATACTAAAATTGTTCAATAGAAACACGTTTGGATTGTGCAGGCTTGAAGTGATCGTCATGGCAGTTTAATGCAGTTAATGAAATTGTTTATTAACGTGTTAATGTGGTGTCTGTCAAATTTTTTTGCGATTGCTACTTTGTGTACTATAGAGCTCGGGAAATGGCGTTTACTACAGAAATCGGTCCAAATAATATGCTTACCGCCGAAGGACGTCAACCATTAGAAATCCTTGAGAGAATGAATGCTGTCGATGGCGACTATAGCTATTTTCACACGCGATGGTTTAGTGGTGTAGAAAATTTCGACAAAGAAGAGAATCGACTAAAGACTTGGCTTATCCAGGGCATGTTGAAGTTGCAATTTCAGATTAAGTGTGAGACGTTTGGAAACTACTTTAAGTGCAAATAAATGCATCAAAGTCAGATAACTGAAAGATGAGCATCAGTATAGGAGTGCTCATTTCATTATTCATACGCTTATCACAAATTTCATGTCTTTGGTCCATTAAAACAATCACTAAAGAGGCAGCGATTCACTATGAACGCTGAAATGCAGACTGCTACTAGAGAATAGTTTCGTGAACAGCAGCAAGAATTTTACCAGCAGGGAATCTGGACATTAGACAATAGTGGACTCACACTTTAATGTTAATAGATTTTTTTTTAAATTGAGTTACTAGAAATTATGCTACAACTTCTAACGTGTTTCTGTTGAATATTCCTCGTACATATGGCAGCATTGTATAACTTAACTTTGTTCCAACATTTACGGAGCATTGCGATGTAACCGGATATCCTTAGTTACCGTGCATATAACAAAACACCTGTGTGGATCCAATGTTGTCAAATCTACGTTTCTTTTAAAATGCATCCTGAGGACAGAGAAAGTATTGTTCAACATTTCGTATTAAGATTTTCGAATCAGAATTTTATGACCAACTTCGCACAGTGTATTTCTTTCGTCAGTTTATACACACCCTGTATTTAATACTTAGTTTTTATCGGGTAGTATTAAATTATCATTATTCAGGGTTCAATAATTAATATTGAGCATATACATATATTATTATTATTATTACAGATTATTATTAGATTAGATTATTACATAAAAATCTAAAGCAATTCAAAACAGTCCAATATTCCCGCGAAAGCTAAAAAAGCTTGTGTGAGGGCATTCTAAATAATAATATATCTTTGAGGTTCATTTTCACAATTTACACAATACAATTTATAAACAAGAATAGTTAGTGGATAGGAGATAAGAGATGCATCCAGAACGCCATTGGAGTTTATTTATGTTTTAATTATATCATGTACTAATTGTCTAGAATAATGTATAACCAGTCACAAACTTGCATTAGAGGCTCTGTAGATTCTTATATCTTTAATATTTAATGACAATAAATTATATATTTTTACGGCAAAGGATTCAAAGCTTCTTTTTCCAACTCTTTTTATTCGCAGATAAATTTATTACATTATATGTTTTATTTCTAGTTGCGTAATCGTGATCGATGACATTCTTAGTAAGATGTTTATTTCTAAATACTTGTTGCAGTAGTTTTAGAAAAAAAATGCCTAATATCTAAAATTTTAGTTTCACTATAAAGCTTATTCGTATCATACATTCGAATTTTCTTGAATATAATTTAATAATTTGTTTTTGTACTATCTCCACAGAGATTAAGTTTGTTTTTAATATTCCTCCCCACCCTATTATGTTTAAAAATGTATATAAAACTCCATATACAGGGTGCCCGGATTTCGTAGGGACAACATGGGTAACTTTTGTATTTGAAGAGATAGAGAGATGATTAAATTAGCAAAAAGGTGCAGGTTGAGAGCTCATTAAGAATCCATCTTCAAAATTTTACTTGTCATGGCCCACTTGTCTAAAATTAAAAAAAAATCAAAATCTCCTAATTTTCTTTTATATGCCGTAACTTTTTTGTTACTTAGATATTGAGATGCGATTTGAACTAATTTGCATGGTAATTTAAATACTTTTATTGGCACTTAATAAAACCAATGTTATTTGTGTAAATTTTTAGTAATCTAACCTAACCTCAAAATTTTAAATGGTACGGTGGAATAACTTTGTTTTTTGTTAATCACGTTATCTGTGAAATTATGTTTCGAAACAAAAAGCAGGCTTATCATCATACGTGCCTGTCAGTAGTGTGAGTGTTATAACTTCAACTTATAATGGAAAATTTTGAAAATATGGTGTATTTTGTGCGTATATCAAGTGCTACAAGAACGTAGAACTTACACGTCAAACATACGGAACACACTGACACTACTAGAAGGCACGTATGATGATAAACGTGCTGTTTGTTTCCAAACATAATTTCACAGATAACGTAATAAATAAAAAACAAAATTATTGTGATCATGGCACTAGTGATTTCTACCTGTAAAAAGAATAAGCTCAGTTTTTCAAATTTTGAAAAAGTTTCCATAGCTATATAATACATCATTTCATTCAGAAAAAAGTCGTCTCTTAAAAGGGCTAAAAAAATTTCACGGTACCAATTTAAAATTTTAAGATTAGATTAGATTACTAAAAATTTTGCACAAATAAATTGGTTTTATTAAGTGCCATAAATGTATTTAAATTACCATGCAAATTAGTTCAAATCGCATCTCAATATCTTAAGTAACAAAAAAGTTACGGCATATAAAAGAAATTAGGAGATTTTTTTTTAATTTTAGACAAGTGGGCCATGACCAGTAAAATTTGAAGATGGATTCTTATGAGTTCTCAAACCTGCAACTTTTTGCTAATTTAACCATCTCTCTATCTCTTCAAATACAAAAGTTACCCATGTTGTCCCTACGAAATTTGGGCACCCTGTATATGTTTATCCCATTTTTAACTAAATCTAAGTGATTCCCAGATACTTTATTTCTTCTACTTCTGGATGTACAGTCGTGTGCAAATACATCTGGGACAGTGTTTTTTTCACATGCAGATTCAGTTAAGAATTTGAAGAATATTTCCATGGATTTCCTCTTATCAGAGAGAGTTACGGGTTTCAGTACCTGTTAAAGTTTAATGTAACTCTTTCTGATAGCAGGAAATCCATGAAGATATTCTTCAATTCTTAACTGAATCTGCATGTGAAAAAACACTGTCCCAGATTTATTGCACACGACAGTACATATCACATTTACAGTTGGTAATATCTCAATTATAATCGTGTATTTTAATTCGTTGAAAAGTTGGTAAAAAGTTTTTATAAGAAGTAAAAGGTAAGAATTTTGTTTTGGTTACATTTATTGTTAATAAATTTTGCTTAAACCATTCACATATCTTAGTAAGTCTCGGCTAACAATATTTTCTAAAACTTTCCAATTTTCTGCTTGATATAACTACTACAGTATCATCTGCATAGGATATCAACGAGCCCTCACTATTCATTATTAATAAATCATTTAAATACAATATAAATAGTAACGGGCCTAGCACGGTCCTCTGTGGAACACCATATTTTACAATGTGTGTATCACTTTTTGTATCATTCAGTTGTACATATTGTTTTCGATATTTAAGTAATTCTGTACTTATTAATTGTTTAGCCTTCCCACGTATACCTAGATTATTTAATTTACTTAAATAATTTATTATGACTCATGGCATCAAAAGCTTTGGCTAAATCAATAAAAACAGCTAAAGTTGGTTTGTTTTTATCTAACTTTTCATAAGTGTTTTATTTAACAAGAATATTGCATTTTGGGTACTGAGGTGATGCCGGAAATTGAATTGTTATCAAAAAGCAGGTGATTATTATCTATGAATTTGCTTAAAAAAATTTCAAAGATTTTTCCAAGATTGGATAATAGATATCGGACGATAGTTTGAAATTAATTCTTTATTACCGGATTTATATAAAGGTTTCACAATAGCTACCTTAAAATGTTCTGGACAGATACCCGTCTCAAATATGTTATTTATAATGTGCACAAGGGGCCGTACCACGTACTCGGACATCCTACCCAGTGTGTCTACGCAGCAATCCCATCAAAACCAGGGGCTTTATTATTCTCTTTAAGAGTAAAAATAACATTTTTGACCTCACTTTCGTTAGTGGAACGTACAAAAATAGTTTTATCTACGACCACTACTAAAAGTAGGCCTTTTAGCGCTAGCTTGTTTCACTAAAAGTGACGTTTTATAGTTTAGCGTGGTTAAAGAAATCAGCTGTTTACTTTTAGCATATGTGCTAAAAGTGAAGTGAGGTTATAAAACTACAATTTCGAACTGGAAGTGAAGTTGTAAAGCTATTCTAGTTGCTTCTTGCGTTACAGGTAAAGTGTTTTTGAAATAATTAAAGCGTCATGGCATACTGTTTATTATGACATAAATTAGAAGTGTCGTAGATGCAAACCTTTGTTAAATCGATATTTATTGATTAAGAACAGTAAAATTTAGGTCGTAGATAAAATATTGTATGCAACGCGTGCTAAAAGTCGTTTATGCACTAGACATGTTATGAAACGAAGCATTCGGCTTCGGTTCATAATTTTCATGTCTCGTGCATAAACGTTGACTTTTAGCACTTGTTGCATAAATAGCTATTATCTTACAGTAGCACCTATTACCATACATTATACAACTGTTTTCAGTGACTAAAATTAAGTTTTATTCACAAGTGAGTTTTCAATATTTACACTACTGCATTGTTGGTAGCACTGTCAGGCTATGTCAAATTCGTAATTTTCAGGTTAAGTTTTGCGTCATTCTGTGTCAAATAACAAACAAAACCTAACCTACGAACCTCGAATTTGACATTGACTGACAATACACTTCAGTACTACCAATACACTACAGTACTACCAAACGTATATCACGAATCACACACGACTCAAATTATAAATCTATTTCGCGACATATTCTGACAGTGCAAACTAGTTAGGAACAAGAATTGCTACTGTAAGATAAAACGTCGTATATCACACGTGAGCGAAATGCCATTATAAGCTCGTGAGAAATTGTATCACTCGTGCTGGGGCACTCGCGATTCAAAATTCTCACTCGCAAATAATGATGCATTTCTCTCACTTATAATACATATAAAACATTTTTATCAGTGGGTTCATTAATTTCGAAAGAACTATTTACAATTTTATTTGCCATATTTTCTGCCACATTTATGTAATATAAGTTAAACTCATTTGCAATTTCTTTCTTATTTGTTATTAGACTGTTTTCAACTTTGATTGATTTAATTTCTAAAGGTTTTCTATTTTTGTTTATTGACTGATTAATCAAATTCCATCTTTGTTTTGAATCTTCATAGTTTGTAATTTTACCTTCATAATAAAGTTTCTTGGCTTTGCTAATTAAGCTATTTATTTTGTTTCGGTAAATTTTATACTCACGCAATGCATCTTGGTGATTGTATTTTTTGCATTGCTGAAATAGACTATCTCGTTTTTTAATTGATATAATTAAACCGTTGGTTATCGAAGGCTTTCTGGCTGCTTCTCTCACTCTCCGCTCCCAAATTTCTGTTGATGATTTAATGGCCATCTGTAAAATTTTAACAAAGTTATCTGTTGATATATCAGGGTTATCGTGTGCAAAAACAGTTTTCCAGCTTTCATTACTTAAAATTTCCTTTAGTTTGGTATAATTTATCTTTTCTGTTTTAAATATTTTTCTTTTTTCCTGAGTTTCTGATTTTGTAACCAATTTTAACAAAGTAAAACGATCCGTAAAAGTTGTTTCTAATATTCTAGGAATTATATTTGATTTATCCGCTTTAGATTTTATGAAAATGTGATCTAGACAACTTCCAACGCCGTTTTGAAATCTGGTATGACTGTTTACACACGACAAAAAACAAATTCAGGCAAATTATTCAGGTAAACATTAACATAATGTGAATTTTGGAGAATGTTGCTATCGATGTCTCCAAGTATTATCTCCTCTGATTGATTAGAATTTTGTATTAAATAATTTCTAAAATTTTCATTAAAGTCGTCGACATTAGTAGAAGGCGGTCTATACAGAACAGTTACCCCAAATAATTTTGTTTTAATATTAATTTCTATTCTTAAACATTTTATTCAACCAGTGTTAATTACTTGATAATTATAGTTTAAGGAGCTTTTAATAAATACAAATACTCCCTCGTTTTGGTTAATTTCACCATAATTATAAAGAGTATCATAGCCAAAAAGTTTAAAATTTCCCGGGTCAAATACCCTTCACGAATCGGTTAAGGCAATTATATCAAAATCGCGTTTCAACATTTTAAAAAGTATTTGAACTTCATCAAAATTTGTATTTATACTTCGCACATTATTATATAATATTGTAATCCAATTCCCGTCACCTAACTGTTCATAACATTCGTCTGGATTTACAGCATATAAAGTTTTAAACTCAAACTTATTTTGTTTGAGAAACGTATCCATCAACTATCGAAATGATTTGCATATTTGTACAATTTTATTTACTGAAATCTTCTACATTCAGCACACGGATATTAGAAGAATTATCACTTTTTCGCACGAACAGTTTATAATAATATAATAATAATTAAAATTGGTTAAAGTTTGAGGGAATATTTATTTGTCGACCTACATAATTCTTAAACATTTTTTTATTTCAGATAGCATATAATTGCTTTTCTGAAGCAGCTGCAAAAGTGATAAAACGTCAAAAATTTTTAAACGATTTGACATAATTTTAATTATTATAGTACACTTAGTTGCGACTTCTTCACAAGGAAAAACCAAAGTGTTTTTTTTTCTGTGCAACAAATTAAACTTCCAGCCGTACATCTACAAATCGGAGAAATATATTTATGCTCAATTTTAATATTCCGTGTGAAAAATGTAATGCTTTAGTTATAATTTAAACAAATTAATATAAGCATTTAAAATATACCACGCAAAGTGAAGAGTATAGGTAGCATGCAGTAAGAAATAGTTATATAGTCACTTTGAGAATGAAATACATACTATTCCGTATTTAATTAGGATGCGTCAGGGTTCAATAATAACCTTGGTTTTAGTATTCAGCCTTTAATTATTATTATTCACTATCGAATATTTAATATTTTATATAGGTACTTAGTATACTCAATGTTAATACTATACATGATATTGTCAATAGTCATTTTGCAATCCTTAATGTTCAGTATTAATATTCAGTGTTCAGTATTTAATATTCAGTATATTTATGCTTAGTTTTTATATTCAATATTCAGCATTTAATTTTAATTTACGTAAATTCATTTTAATCATTTAATATGTAGTGTAGTAGGCAAGCGAAAACGGTATAACATGTTGTAAAAAGTATTGATATAGTTACGTTGAACATTACATACACAATATTCAGTGTTTAAGTAGTGGGTTTCAATGTACCATAATTAATCATTATTGGATATTCAGCATTTAATTTTCGTTTTTCAGTATCTAATATCCAATATTTTGTAAAGGTACTCAGCATATTGAATGTGAGTGCTATACACTAGGTATATTTTCAATAGGCATTATACATGTTTTAATGTTCAGTATTCATATTAATCATATTCAGTACAGTTTCTATTATGTACTATCAATATGCCGTATATTCAATATATTTAGTGGACCATACTCAATATTCAGTATATGTATTTATTCTCAGTTTTAATATTCAGTATTCAGCATGCAATATTGTAATTTTAATCTACGCAAATTTATTTTAAGCGTTTAATATGTAGTAAACTAGTAAGCCAGCGAAAAGAGTATAATATGCAATAAGAAATATTGATATAATCACTTTGAACATTAAATATAATACAATATTTAGTAGAGGTTATTCAATATTTGCAGATGCAAATGTCAATATTCAGTATTTAGTGTTTGGAGTTCAATACTCAAGTACCGAGACTGTGCATCTAGTGTCCAGCTTTACCTTTCAATTTATTAAACATCACTAGCATTTAGTAAAAGTTTTGGTGGAATGTGAACGTTCAGTTCTACTTCATGAAAACCTTGGAGATTGCCCTATCTTAGAAAAATACAAAAAATTTTTGTTCTGTAAATAATGTCAATATAACAATTTTTGTATTAAAACGGAGTCGAAAATGTTTTAAAAATTGCCCAACTCATCAATAAAAATGAGTGAAAAATACTACATATGTAAGTTGCCTGTGGAAGTTAACTGCATCCACTATTAAAAATGAAATTCATCGAGTATGCCGCAATAATTTTAACAGTCCTTTAATAAGGCGGGAGCCTTTCTAGTCGAATAACGGCAACGAAAGTCATTATTTGCATAAGTGCAGGGAAGACTTCGAATTATAAGCCACGGCTGCCTATAAAAGTTAAGAATAGAATTATTATGCCGAACAGGCGGACAGTTATTCGAACTTTTTTTAGACGCACTGATTTGTTTACGACTCCTTGTTCAGCCTTCCTTTTACGTTTATTGGTTTTGCATAACGCTCTTTTGTTGTACTGATTAGGAACACTGTTTATTTTCATTCATTGCTGCGGTATTTACGTAAGGTCGTTAATACTTCAACAGCAGTTTCTCCTTCTGTCACTTCGTTGCTAGAGGATTGAAATAATTTCAAGTCCTAAGAAAAGTTTATACGATAGACATTTCCTTAAATTGCAATTATAAAAAACAATTCCTTTGTATATAAGTACAGTTGAACTACATTCAAGTTCGATATCTTCACAGTCATAAAATTAGTGCTCTTTTGCAATGTTAATTGCTTGCAATTAGGAGGAAGTTCGTAATTAATAACGGCACATCATCAGCCTTTTACTCGCACATTTTATGGGCCGCAAGTTGCATTTAATTGCAGTTGCACATACAAGAATATTTTGTTGCCGCTGCTAATCGTGAATGCGCATGCGAAGCCGATTAAAATTGATGCATTTTTACATGAATTTAGTCGCTGGTGTAATTGCGCATTTACTAAAGTCAAGTGATGTTTAAGAACTGAATCATTAATATTAAGACTTTAATGTATTAAAAGTAATTTTTAATAGTCTATCCATACTATATTTATAGGTATTTTTTTAATATAGCAAAACTCTTTCCGTTTCTGGAGAATTTCTTAACTGTTTTTTGGAAACGTCTGTGATATACACGCTAGACAGTGGAAAAATCCGATAAAACATATCATAATAGACCACTGTCAAAAAATGACATTCAGAGAACAGCGTATTCATTTGTTTGATTTTCTATTCAACAAATTCCGTTCCACCGCTCTTTAGGTGGATGCTGTAACGTCTGGAGGGTGCGCTCCTAGGCGGCGGATGGGAAACATCCCGTTAAATATACCGGGCAGGAAGGAAAACAAATATTTGTCTTTGCGGCATTGAGCAAGTGGTTCCTACATTGCGCATTAACTCCTATTGCAACAACAGCAGCAATCGCAAGCGGGGAGATTAGTGCAATTTATCCAAAATTAGATGATGACATCGAATTTTGAAACACCCCAGGTGAGTAAAACACGAAGTTCGGAATTTTATTTATTCTGCATTAAATTGAAAATTAATGGAGCCTGCTTGATAACAACCATAATATAGTACTATTCGACTCGACTGAATAATTTTATCAGGATTGTTATAGAATGTGTTGTTTCATTGTACTTTTTAATTTAATGTGCAAAACACTTTACATCATGCAACAGCAAATCTTTCAAATGTACATAAACCGTCGGTGTGAGAATTAAAAAAACTCGGAAGCAACCAGGCTGTGGTTGATAAAAAATTAATACATGCTCGTTACATTAACAAGTTCCGGTGGGCAGGCTTTCGGCCGACAATGAAATGCGACATTTCACAACATACCGATGGGCAAGTCAACAGTCCTGCCGTGAGTGCTTTTTAAATTAACAGTAATGACGTCGCGTGTGTTGTGGTTAATTTTGCGATACAGCTTTGGACTCTAAGGCTCCTCGTTAAATTTGTTTGCTAACGCATGGCTGCGAAACTGTTCACGTTTTACGAATAATTCGCACTGTTTCGCATGCAGCTTGGGCTGGCACAAAACGATTTTCAATGAAAAATCCTTTATAGCAATCTAAACGTCGTTTACCAGGAACCAACCAAACGTTTCGTTAGTCGTTTTGTGGAGATTGCAATCGACTACTCGTTTCCGTGCATATCGCGAAGTCGCATCAGTATTCTGGATTTGATATTAATGTAATTTAAGTTGTTTGGTTATGTTAGTTTGAAGTGAAAAACGTTTGTTTACCTTTGTAGTTAAAATACTAATGAACACACACTTAAATATTTCATAACTGTCAGCTGTAGCTTAGCGTTCTAACATTACTAAAGCAAATATTAACAGATTGCTACTTAGTTTTGATATTTTCGTTTCACGAGAATAGGGCTGAGCGATATATCGATACTAGCTTAATATAGATATCTGAATATATGGAAATACCGATATATCGAATATCGATATAGGTATATCGAATGGATATGTATATATCGTATATCAATATATCGAATGTTGATATTCAACGATTCATCGATATCTCGATATTTTTTGGATATTTATCCATATATTGACAAATATTGTAGATGGTTATAAATATTTATATATAACTTTAATATTTTAACGGTATCTCGGCTCTCAATTGCTTAATATTAAAACTATCCAAAGAACTGCACGTATCGACCTGTCATATCCCGTCAGTATTGTATCAAAGGTATTCAAAGTTTAAGCACAACGAAAGTATTAAAGCATTAAATTTATGTATTCAAACGATATCCCCCGATGTAAATGGTAAGGAAATACCGAAGCATTGAAAGTATGGCGCGTATTATAGTGCTAAACCATCAATGATATTGAGGTATGAAAAGCAAACACTATCAATGTATCAATGGTATTAATAATAACATCTGGTAGGTAGTACAACTATCGAATGTAGTGCATGTATCAAGATGTCAAAATTAGCAAATCAGAATTGTATGAAAGGTTTAAGCACAGCGAAAGTATTAAAGCATTAAAACACAGGAAAAACATCCAAAGCGTCGATATAAAAAAATGTGTCAAGGTATCCATGCATTGAAGTTATTGACATTTCTAAGGGTATCCAAGCAGTGTAGATGGTAGCGAAAGTAGAGAAGTGTCAAAGGTATGGAACCTATTGTAGTGATAGGGCTACAAAAATACGCTGTCGGGTATAAAAGCATACAACTATTAATGTATCAACAGTATCAATATTTTAACGTAGGTATTAAAACTGCAGAAGTAGTGGATGTATAAATGTTCCAGAAATACCAAGCCAGTATTGAATCAGAGATATTCAATGTTTAACCACAGCGAAAGTACTAAAGCATTAAAAATATTGACTGTATTATTAGTATCGACATACCAAAAATATCCAAGACGTCGGTGTATCAAAAGCATGAAGGGGTTGGTGTATTAAACTGATTGAAATTTCAAACATTTTCGAAAGGTATGCCCAGTATAGATGGTGGCGAAGGTAGTATAAAAACGTCCAAAATAAATGTTTAAGGAGTCAAAAGCACAAAGATATCAATGTATCGACGGTATTAATATTTTAAGGGCTACATAGGTATTAAACCTACCGAACGTAGTGCATGTATCAAAGTATCGAAGATACCAAGGAAGTATTGTATCCAACATATTCAAAGTTTAAGCATAGCGAAAGTACTAAGACATTCAAGATATTGAATGTATTATGAGTTTCGATATATCAAAAACGTCCAAGGCGTCGTTATATTAAAGGCATGCAGGTGTCGATGTATTAAAACTATTGAAATTTCAAGGGTATTAACACGGTATGCTCCAATATAGATGGCGAGCGCATTGCAGTTTTAACAGCATCAAATATAAATGTTTAAGGTCTAAAAAGCACCCATATCAATGTATCGACGGTATTAATATTTTAAGGATCTCAATGTGTCAAAACTAGCAACGCAGTATTGCAGCAACTCAGCAAGGCAGTATTGTATCAAAGATAATTAAAGCTATCGAGTGTATTATATTTATCAACATATCAACAACATCCAAGACTGTATCAAAAGCATAAAGGCATCGAATATTAAAATTATTGAAATGTTAAGACCACCCCAACAGTATCCTTCAGTCTAATTGGTAGTCTAATTGTATGTTACAGCATCATAAATAAGTGTTGGGGGGTCTAACAAGAAAGATTTCAATGTATCAACGGTATTCATATCTTAACGGTGGCACATCTGAGTAGGTATTGAAACTACCGACCGTAGTTCAGGTATCAGTGTGTCAAAAATAGCAAAGCAGTATTGTTTCAAATACATTCAAAGTTTAAACACAGCGAAAGTAGTCAAGCATTAAAGCTATCGAATGTTTTATAGCTATCGGCATATCAAAAACATCCAAACCGTCGATGTATTAAAATTATTGGAATTTCAAGGATACCCCAGTGTAAATGGTAGGGAAAGTACTAGAGTATTAGAAGTATGGAGCGTGTTGTAGTATTAAAGCAATAAAAATGAATGTTGGGATGTTTGCTGTGCTTAAACCTTAGAATGCCTTTGATGCAATACTAATTTGCAATTTTGAATCAATCAAATGTGCATTACTTTGGGTACTTTGGGTACTTACGTAGTTTTAATACCCGTAATATATATGAATACCGTTGATATATTCATACATTGACAAGCATCAAACTATCAATGTATTAATGGCATTAATATTTTAAGTATATCATAGCTACGTAGGTATTAAAACTATCGAACGTGGTGCATGTGTCGATGTGTCAGAAATGGGGAGTTATATTGAAGGTTTAAGCACTGCGAATGTGCTAAAGCATAGAGCATCAAATGTAGTATGGGTATCAATACTTATATCAAAAAGATCAATGGAGCGATGTATTAAAAAGTATTTATGTTTTAAGAATATCCACTGGATATTCTGTAATAATCGGTGCGAAAGTACGAAATTATTAAAATTACTATCGTAGTGTTCAAGCATGAAAAATAAGTATTGAGTTATAAGAGACATTAAGCTATGACTTTATCACCGGTATTCATATTTTAAGTGTATCGCAACTATGTAAGTATTCAAAGTACCCAAAGTGGTGTATATACCAACTTGTCAAAAATAGCAAATCAGTATTATATCAACGGTATTCTAGGTTTAAGCACAGCAAAATATCTAAAGCATCAAAACTATCGACTGTATTATGAGTATTGATATATCAAAAGCATCAAGGTACCGATGCATCACGCTTATTCAAGCTTTAAGAGTATACAAAGACATCCTCTAATATTGAACGTATTTTAGGCAGTGTATGTATTGGGTTATAAAAGCTTTAAGGCATGAATTTATCAACGGTATTAATATTTGACGGATATCACTACTACTGAAAGTAGCACTCACGTACCAACGTGTCAAAAATAACAAACCAGTATTGTATTAAGGGTATTCAAGGTTTAAGCAGAGCGAACGTAGTAAATCATTAAAGTTATCGAAAGTATTAAGAGTATTTATACTGCAAAAATATCCAAAGCTTTGAGAGCATCGAGTATCGATATATTTAAATTATTGAAATTTCGAAGGAATTCAACCGGTATCCTTCAATGTAAAAGGTAGGGAAAACACCGAAGCATTAAAAGTATGGAACGTATTGTAGTGTTAAGCTTTTAGTAACTGTACGAAAAATTGTTTAAGCAAAGGTACTGCAATATTCAAGATATCGAACGTATTGCAAGTACTGATGTATAGATAATTCTTAAAGTGTCGATGCATCAAACGCATCGATATCAAAGTATCGATAGGATTAAAATGTATTATTATTTGGGAGGTATATTCGGTAATTATATCGAAAAGTGTTTTACTATTTTCTTGTTGATTATTATTGATCTTATATTGAATTAAAAGGTGCAATCGTTGAACTGCGTTTGTAGCCTATAAATGTAACTGTCTTGGAATTAGAAGTATTCCATAATTAAACAGAATTATTTAAATTTGACATTTACGTATATTCATCGAGAAAACTCATTAATTATGAATTAACGATCACGTTTTAGAAAGGATGAGTAGTAGGACAAATCCTGGCCACCGCAAAAAGAGTCCAGTCCGAGAAGTGGACGTTGTGTTATTGGCAATTAAATAATATAATTTCTGTTTTTGCGTGCAAGCCGAGAAACACTAACAGTACTCCTGTTTTATTTATTCAATTAGCTTCCCGTCTCATTCGGTTTTTTGTCCAATTAGTCTGTAATGTACCTCTTGCGATTTCGTTTTTAACGGCCAGCCAATTAAGTTTACTGCACGATGATTCTGCGTTTTTGCACTCTTAGATTTTAATGCTGTCTTAAGTCAGTAACTCTAAGTAGGAAGTTAATATTATTGGCATTATGTACTTAAGTGCCTCGTAAATCTTATGTCACTGGCGTAGGACGCGGGGCAAACGCCTGCCTTTATCCCACATCGGGCCCAGAAATAAGTCTGAATGCAGGAAAAATTAGCGAGCTAAAATTGCTCATGTCTAGAAGTACAATAAATTGGTTCCTCAATTGCTGTAACCTCAGAGTGTTAGTATTTGTGACCGCATCTACATGTTTAACCTACAACTTTATTTATTTAATTCTAAACATTGACATCAAGTTCTTCAGATGTCTATATTTTTAGGGAGTTTCATGTGCAAGCATTTTTCTACTGCGCAGTTTAAGAATGTAGGTTAGTTTGGGGGAAATACTACTTTTGCATTGTTTTGCAACAGAAATGCATTAGCTCCAACAGAGAAGACTGATTTCTAGCCATAACGTTATCGTAAACCTCTGGAAATCCATACAGGGGCGGCTCATATTGCTTGGGCTATTTGGGAAAGCTTTAGTTACGTGGATTTTCTTTCGCTACAATGAATTTTTACAGTTTTTGTTGGCAAAGTAAGGTACGGCAGACTTTAATCACTTTAACTTAGGGTATTACCTTTTCTCGGGGTTAAAAGCCTTCTCTCATCTTACAATTATCGAATAACCATTAAAAGAAATTCGTTTTAATAATACATATTTCACTAACGGAGAATTCCATTTTTTATGGAATAACGAGTTCGATGTCGACTTTAAGCTGATGATGGCGGTTTAAAAATGTATAATCAAATATTGATTACATACATACTGTATACTTCTACTTAAGAGACGAGGTACTAAGAGAATTGTGTGCAAAATATGAGTGATTAATTAATTTAAATATGGCTTTTCGTCTTGACCTTTAAGGGCGTGTAAGTCATCGGGGGTGCGACTTCATACTAAGGCACGTTTGCCTTAATTTTCTTATTTTCACTCAAGTATTCACCCGTTTCATTTATGTTACTTCATTTGAATACACCATCTAGAAGACCTGCAGAGTATATTAACAGAACCCAAACTGATGTTGGAAAAAATCGGTCCTACCATGAACATCGTAAAACTAAAGTCATGATTAGGGAAGACCCGAATATCTCACTAATCTATAGATGAAAATATTCAATATGTGTATTCTTCCTGTGATGACTTATGGTGTAGAGACCATGTCATTAACGGTCATTTCAGCAAATAAATTCAGAAGAACTTAAAAAGCTATTAAGTGTATCATGCTGGCAATCATACTCAGAGACCACGCCAGGAACGAAAAAATCAGAAGTCGAGCAAAGTCACAGAGAGAATAGCAACGTTTTTTTAAATTGACATAACAAAGAATAGCGTAGAACGCGCGCACAGAAATAATGAGCGGAAACGTTCTAATAAGATATACCACATGCAAGACTGAAGGAGTAAATAGCAACGGTAAAAGTGCTACAAAATCTTTCAGTAATTTAGAAAGGAACAGGTCGCGGTTTTCAAAAAAAAAAAATAGAAGAGAAGACGAGATCGTGTCTTATCATTTGAATATAGATCCCTATATTTAGCTCTCATATTTCTATTTATATCTCTCTTAATGTTTTTGGAGAATAATTTTTTATTGTTTCCAGCCATTACACTACGTATTTTTCTTCTTAAGAATTTACTGTCTGTTTATTAAGAGCCATTATAGTAGTGACCATATTTTCTTAAGTAACCATATCAGGAAAAATTTCCTAGTTTTTAGAATCTACTGTCACCGGACCGCACTTGCCACAGGCTAGTTTGCGTTAGGCGGCAACGGTATTAACCCCCCGATCATCCGCAAGTGGCTAGTGACGAGGGTGAGGTACATGTTACTCGTGAAGTCCGGTCCTGTCTTAGGACAGTGAAAATGTCGATGATTGTCAGGGCGTCACCTTGAGAAATTCAACCCGTAGCTGTACGACTCTGATCCGTCTACGGTCGAAGCAGCGGGCTCTGGTGCAAAGGATACTTACCTGAAAGCTTAATTTCTTTAAAATTACAGACGTAATTGTTAGCTGTGTGAGTTCAACTTTCCCTTACACTCTTAACAATTGTCTAAACAATGGCTACACACAACTTCTGAATTTAGCCCGCCTGAAGGACACGTTACCTTATTACTCAGACGAAAGGTCTTATACTCCAGGAAACAAAAATGTAATTTAACAAATGAGATTCACTACACCTTTATATGACTGGAGCTGTATAACAGGATATCAACCAATTTATAAAATTGTACCTCCGTTAGTTAATAATCAATGGAGTCCAAGCACTTAACTAGGGCAAATAAACAACACAGTAAAGATATAATGTAATAGAGAAGGGGTCCATGTAAATAGGGAGAGAGAGAGAGAGAGAGAGAGAGAGAGAGAGAGAGAGAGAAAGAGAGAGACCACTCTACATCTAAAACAGCTAACATTGGCTGTACAAAGATCAAGCTATCACCGAACACAGAATAAACCGTACTATATATATACAAATAGTAGAATGCGCAGATTACTCAGGCAACATTATAATTATTAAATACTCAAACTGAATTTATATGACAGCGTTGAAGGCGCCACAACGTTCAACAAAACAAACAATGACGTTAAATAAAGCCAATAACTGCTTGAATGAGCGCCTTCTAATTTATGCACGTCACTGGGGAAAACTCACTACTCGGTGAAGCACAGTAAAATAAATAGTACGGGTAGCTTAAGACGAGAAATTTTATTTCAGAGAGGTTGCAACAAAAGGGTTTGATGTCTCTCACTTAGCGTCGACTGACGTAGCAGACCCAAATTATAGTTCCGTGGGTGGCCTGGATCTGAACAAGTACAAACGGAAGCGGCGATGCTCCCCTCAAGCGATTTACAAAACACGACAGAGCGGCGCCACGCTTCCGTGCTTACGCAAACTTAAAATTCGATGCTTAAATCCGCTGAAACGATGAAAAACGCACCTGCGTTGTAATAATTAAAGGAAGGTGAAGCGAGGCGTACTTTAATTCCGGACTATGATTTAAAGGAATGGCAATCGGCCAATGAAACACACATCACAGCTCTCTCGATGACCCGGCACCTTGTCCGCACTTTCGAAGTTTACGTCTGTTTTTTCCAAGCGCCGTACACAAGTCTTCTATAAAACGAAAACAGAACGGCACTGCAAACTGTATGCGATAGAAGCTTGCATAAATTATCCGAGAGCTCGCTCAAACTTGTCCTGCCTCGAGCACCGTGAGGCCTCCGAGGCGACACTCTCACAAAACTCATCTTGACGTTTTAAGCTCTAGGCACCAAGTCTCTTCCAAACCCAGACACATTCGGCGTCTATCTACTCTCCTTCCTTCATATTTACATAACTCTTCTATCCTCACGAAGCTTCGTCGCGCTTGTCGCGTAAAAATTTTATCTAGTCGTGAACCTGGCTTTCGAAGCCCGAACGCACGTATATTTCCGAGAATTTCAGTTGGCGACTGGTCTTAAAACGTAGTTTGAAACCACACGTGCTTTTAATGTTCTGCAAGTATTAAAAGTTTCTTCTTGTACCTATTCACAATTTGCTCCTCGTCCTCTTCTTTGAAGAGTGGCTGTCTTTAGATACTTCGAGTTATTTCATTAGAAATTTGCTTTTGTTTCAGAAGCTACTGTTCCCACAGGAGGGAAAACTCTTTTTGTTTTTTGTAAATTTGGTAGTATGTACTTATTTCTGCCACTCTTCGTATCAATTTAGATGTTTCTGAATCATAAGTAAATTGCTAATAATTGCTCAATGTGGTTGGTGGAGACGTTTAGATCCTTCTTTTTCAGTTACTTTTATGATTAGATAAACCATCACAGTTACGATATGAAAGCGTTTCGGTTAGAATTCTTCTCCACGATTCCATTATTCTGTCTTCTTTTCGCTGAACATTTCCACATATATCTTGGCGCTATTGTGAGACCTTTTGGCGACAGGCATCTGTTAATAGATATCCACCGATACGTTGCGACCACGCACAAGCGTGACGCGTTTTCCTGAAGCCACATCAAAGCTGGGTGCAAGCAGGAAGCAGTTTCGTGCATGCTCGGTCGGAATCTTGCTCCAGGAGCCAGAAAATAGCCACACTCCCTGGATCTTCTGCAGGTTGCATGCTTATTTTGCCTCCGATGCCAACCGTCCAGAAAGACCGACGCCCTCTGCTCCGGTCCACACACGTCGCCAGCTATTTATTGTTTGATGGCCGCGCCTCTGAACAATCAATTTCCATTCTGGGGCGCTTCCGGTTTGCTTGCGACTCAAAATTGGGTGTGTGGGATGGCGTTTGACGCCCGCGCGCCAAGGCCGATTAATTTATAATCCGCCCCTGGACAAAAATAGACCGCTGACGGGTAATCAGGCGTGGATAATGAAATGAACCGATCAATTATTTATACACATGGAGCTAACCGCAATGCATAGGTTAGAGGATCGATTACGGAGAACGGTTTTCTGAGATGCTATGCTGTCATCGGGATCTGAAGAGCTGTGGCGCTTCCTGCACGAAAGGCGTGGACGGAATAATATAATCATAGAGTAAGTAATACCAGTATTACTTTCCCTATGCTATAATTGAATTCTGGCCGAGGACGGCGTTTAAGGACATAAAAAATAAAATTGTTTCAATTTCACTACAATGCTAACTACTCACACTCATAAGACAATACAGTTTTGAAAATCAATAATGAAGTACAACTGTCTCCGTGTTATTCGGGTTACTCTGTTACTCTAGTAGTACTTTGCCTTATCTGTCTGTTTGTGCTTTTTCACAATTTACTGCCTACACAGTAGAGAATAGGTACTCCAGTATACTTCACCTTCTTCTCAAAATTTACTCACTACAGTTTAGATACCTACTCTATGAGAATTTTCTTTTTGTTTTTCTTCGTAAATTATTTTCCAAGTTGTGAACATCAACCATTGATTTCTTCAGCCACCTTATTAAGAGTTTGCCCTTGTTCTATTTATTTTACTTCTTCACAATTAGGTCATTTGATTTCTTAGCCAGGTCTACTAAGAGATTCTTCCTTTTTCTATTAGGCGAGTCGTCTTCTTACTTTGCGCTATGCTGTTCTTTTCTTTCTTCTTCACGATTAATTGCCTATATAGGGTGATTTAAAGATGGGTTGTTGGGGACTACTAGAGGAATTCGGGAAAAATCTTTACAATCATTCCTCTGAAATATTAACAGCTGAAGATGCATTTTGAAATAAGCTATTTGCCAATATTTTTAAAAAAATCAACGTTTGAATCGAAGATTATTATTGTTGTCATCCCAATTCAAAAAACTGACAGTTTCATCAAACTTACCTAAAATTTTAGTTTTCAAAACTTCAGTTTTTGATGCCTAGTTTGATGAAACTGTCAGTTTTTTAAATTGGGATGTTTAATAACAATAATAGTCTTTGATTCAAAGTAGATTTTTTTTTTAAATATTGGTAAATAGCTTATTTCAAAATGCATCTTCAGCTGTTAATATTTCAGAGCAATGATTGTAAAGATCTTTTTTGTGATTTTTCTCGTACTCCGCTACTAGTCCCCAACAACCCCTCCAGAGGAAATGCGCCATTTTTTTAATCACCCTGTATAGTGGTCAGCTATATTTAGAGGCTCCTCTATTTCACAATGTACCTGTAACATATTGGAGAGCTACGATATAAGGAGTTTCTGTTTCTTCATATTTTCGACGCAGTGGAAAGCAGTAATTGAATTCTTGAACCATTCTGTTAACAGGATTTTCTATTTTTTACTTTCTCGCATACGGTAGTATAGAGAAAGTATTGTAATCGTCAAAAAAATCGACTTCGAGATTTTGACGAATCTTGACGTTTTAGACCTCCTAGAGTCCGAAAAAACCATTTTTCGAATTATGTCTGTGTGTGTGTGAACACGATAACTTAAAAACGAAATAAGCTAGACCCATGAAATTATGTACATAGTCATTATTCAAAATTTGTAGATTCCTATCAAATTTTGAGCGAAATCGGTTAACCGGAAGTGGCACTTTACCTAAACAGGTAGCGGTAAAGTACCAGTGTGCTTCGAGATATTTGAACAAAATTTTGTACATACATTTCTTATGTAGAAAAACTACCAGATATTACATTTCAGCATGATCGGTTAACCGGAAGTGGCATTTTACCTAAACAGGTAGCGGTATCCATTCAAGTAAAGTACCAGTTTGCTTCAAGGTATTTGCGAGAAAGTCTAGGGGAGCACACTCCCGATTTTTTCTGCTCTGTTAAAAGTCTTCTTCGTCCTCGCAGTTTCCTGATGACGTATTAAGAAGGTACTACAGAAGGAGTTTCGTTTTTCACCGTCTTTATGAATTAGTTTGCACGTGGTAAACGTGAGCCATTAATTCCATGAACAGTTCTATTAACGGTTGCTTCTACTCATTTTTCATTTTCTCTATCAGCATAGTCCTCGTTTTCTGCTCTACTATGAGAGTGAGAGTGATATTTTGTCTTTAAACTACTATGCTGAAAATTTATTTTCTGCATCTTCACAACTCATTACCTATGTAGTGGCCTGCTCTATTAACGGCCTCCTCTTTTAATAATTTACCGGTAACATATTGGAGAGCTGCTATGTATGGAGTTCCTGTTTCTTCTTCTTTATATATTAGTTGCCATGCAGTAGAAAGCAGTAATTGAATTTATGAACCATTGTGTTAACCGGGGTTTTCCCTTTTTGGGCTCTATTAGAAGAGTCTTCCTCTTCTTCCTCAGAATTTACTGATTGCGTATTAGGAAGGTACTATTCATTTTTCTCCTTCTTTATAAATCCGGTTGTACCTGGTAGAGGTGAATCGCTACTTCCTTAAACTGCTACCATAGGGGTTACTTCTACTTATTTTTCTTCTACTGCTCTATTATCATAGTCTTTCTCTGGTGCTTTCTTAGGACAGTCATATTCTTTCTTTGCGGTACTCTGTTAAGAATTTCTTTTCTTTCTTCGTCTACAATTATATCCCTATGTAGTGATCAGCTCTAATTTTCGTCCATATTCTTTTTTTTCACAATTTAATGGTAACATATTAGGAAATTATATATGGAGTTTCTGATTTTTCTTCTTCGTGTATTATTTTCCATGCAATAGAAAGTAAGCATTGCATATTTGAACCAGTTTCAACGAAGTATTGTTCTTTTCTGCTCTATTAGAAAAGTCTTCTTTCTTGATATTTAGTGATCACACCTAGTTGAGGTTAGTCATTAATTCCTTGAACTGCTGTGTTAGGGGTTACCACTACTTACTTGTCTCCTTTTTATCTATTAGCATGGTCTTCGTCTTCTGCCCTATTAGAAGAGTCTTCTTTCTCCACACAATTTACTGAAGAGTTATTAGGAAGGTACACTACAAATAGGTTTCGTGTTTTTTCCGTCTTTATATATTAGTTTTGCGCGTGGTAGAGGCGAGTCGTTAATTTCTTGAACTGCTGTATTAAGGGTTACATCTACTTATTTTTTTCCTTCTCCTCTACATATTAGTATAGTCTTCGTCTTTTGCTCCATTGGGAAAGCCATATTCTTGCTTTGTGCTACTCTGTTGATAATTTCTTTTCTTTCTTCCTTACAATCAATTGACTGTGTAGTGATCAGCTGGTCAGCTGTTCTCTTTTTCACAATAGAATAGGGGTTTTTCTTCCCTCTTGAAAATTAGTTTACAAGCAGTTCCGGCCTGTCATTAATTCCTTGAACTGTTGCAGTAGGTGTTACTTCTGCTTATTTTTCGTTTTCTCCTCTATTTGCATAGTTTTCGTCTTTTCATCGGTTAGGAGAGTCATATTCTTCTTTATTTCGCTACTCTGTTGAGCATTTCTTTTCTTTCTTCTTCACAATTAATTGCCTATGTAGTGGCCAGCTCTATCAAGAGCCTCCCTTTTTCATAATTTACTGGTAGCATAATGAAGAGCCACTATATAAGAAGTCTCTCTTTATTCTTCTTCATATATTATTTTCGACGAAGCAGAAGTCAGTGATTGAATTCTTTAATCGGTCTGTTAACGGGGTTCTTTATTTTCTGCTCATTTGAAAAAGTCGTATTCTTCACAATTTACTGATGACATGGAGCGGGGTACTACATAAGAGTTTTTCTTCCTCTTTATAAATTAGTTTGCACGTAGTTGAGGTGAGTCATTAATTCCTTGAACTGTTGCAGTAGACGTTACTTCTGCTTCTTTTTCTTCTTCTCTATTAGCATAGTCTTCGTCTTTTTCTCGGTTAGGAAAGTCATATTCTTTGTTTTTTGCTACGCTGTTAAGAATTTATTTACTTTCTTCTTCACAATTAATTGCCTATGTAGTAGTCATCTCTATTAAAAGCCTATTTTTCTATACAATTTAACGGAAACGAATTTGAGAGCTACTATTTTCGAACTGTTCTGTTAACGAGAGTTTATTTTTGTCTACGATATTAGATGAGTAATCTTCTTCTTCCTAGCAATTTATTGATAACACATTTGGAAAGTACTGCAGAAGGGGTCACAATTTATATAATATTACATATGGAGCTTCTGTTTCTTATTCTTCATATATTATTTTCCACGTAGTGGAATGCAGTAATTAAATTAGTGAACATTTCTGTTTTTTCCTTTTTCTGTTCGATTGGAGATGTCTTCTTCTTCTTCCTCACAATTTACTCATAACATATTAGGAAGGTACTACATAAGTATAGTTTGCACGTAGTCGAAGTGAGCCATTAATTCTTTGAACTGCTGTGTTAGGGATTACTACTACTTACTTGTCTCTTTTTTATCTACTAGCATGGTCTTCGTCTTCTGCCCTATTAGAAGAGTCTTCTTTTAACTCACAATTTACTTAAGAGTTATTAGGAAGATACACTACAAATAGTTTTCGTGTTTTTCCGTCTTTATATATTAGTTTTGCGCGTGGTAGAGGCGAGTCGTTAATTTTTTGAACTGCTGTATTAAGGGTTACTTCTATTTATTTTTCTCCTCCTCCTCTACATATTAGTATAGTCTTCGTCTTTTGCTCCATTGGGAAAGCCATATTCTTGCTTTGTGCTACTCTGTTGGTA
The DNA here is from genome assembly GCA_940337035.1 of Agriotes lineatus. Taxonomy (NCBI): domain Eukaryota; kingdom Metazoa; phylum Arthropoda; class Insecta; order Coleoptera; family Elateridae; genus Agriotes; species Agriotes lineatus. The sequence goes on along the minus strand of OW679201.1, from coordinate 121,227,522 downwards.
ATTTCTTTTCTTTCTTCCTTACAATTAATTGACTGTGTAGTGGTGAGCTGGTCAGCTCTTCTCTTTTTCACAATAGAATAGGGGTTTTTCTTCCCTCTGGATAAATTAGTTTGCACGCAGTTCCGGCCAGTCATTAATTCCTTGAACTGTTGCAGTAGGTGTTACTTCTGCTTATTTTTCGTTTTCTCCTCTATTCGCATTGTTTTCGTCTTTTCATCGGTTAGGAGAGTCATATTCTTCTTTATTTCGCTACTCTGTTGAGCATTTCTTTTCTTTCTTCTTCACAATTAATTACCTATGTAGTGGCCAGCTCTATTAAGGGCCTCCCTTTTTCATAATTTACTAGTAGCATAATGAAGAGCCACTATATAAGAAGTCTCTCTTTATTCTTCTTCATATATTATTTTCGACGAAGCAGAAGTCAGTGATTGAATTCTTTAATCGGTCTGTTAACGGGGTTCTTAATTTTCTGCTCAATTAAAAGAGTCTTGTTCTTCACAATTTACTGATGACATGGAGCGAGGTACTACATAAGAGTTTTTCCTTCCTCTTTATAAATTTGTTTGCACGTAGTTGAGGTGAGTCATTAATTCCTTGAAATGTTGCAGTAGGGGTTACTTCTGCTTCTTTTTCTTCTTCTCTATTAGCATAGTCTTTGTCTTTCAGTCGGTTAGGAAAGTCATATTCTTTGATTTTTGCTACCCTGTTAAGGTGCCTTCACAATTAATTGCCTATGTAGTGGTCATCTCTATTAAAAGCCTATTTTTCTTCACAATTTAACGGAAACGAATTGGAGAGCTACTATTTTGGAACTGTTCTGTTAACGAGAGTTTATTTTTGTCTACGATATTAGCTGAGTAATCTTCTTCTTCCTAGCAATTTACTGATGACACATTTGGAAAGTACCACAGTATGGGTCACAATTTATATTACATTACATATGGAGTTTCTGTTTCTTATTCTTCATATATTATTTTCCACGTAGTGGGATGCAGTAATTAAATTAGTGAACATTTCTGGTTTCTCCTTTCTCTGTTCTTCTTCTTCCTCACAATTTACTGATGACATATTAGTAAGGTACTACGTAAGGGGTTTCGTTTTTTGTGTTTCTTTATAAATTAGTTTGCACGTAGTACAGGTGTGCCATAAATTCTTTAAACTGCTGTATTAAGTGCTACTTCCACTTATTTTCTTCGTCTTCTCTATTAGTATAGTCTTCGTCTTCTGCTCTATTAGGACAGGTATCTTCTCTGTTGAGAACTTCTTTCCTTTCTCCTACACTATTAATGGCTTATGTAGTAGTCAGCTCTAATACAAGACTTTTTCCACAATTTATCGGTAATATATTGGAGCAGCAGAAAGTAGTACTTGAATTCTTGAACCATTCCGTTAAAGGGATGTTTTCCCGTTTCTGATCTATTGAAAGAGTCTTCTTCCAAGAGGTACTACATAACGGTTGTTCTCCTTCTTTATAAACTAGGTACACGTAGTAGAGGCAAGTCATTCCTTGAACTGCTGTATTAAAGGTTTACTACTACTTATTTTTCTTCTTTATATCTATTATCATGGTCATTGTTTTCTACCCTATTAGGAGAGTCATCTTCTGCCACTGGTTTTCAATTAATTGCCTATCAAGCGGTTAGATGTAATAAGAGGCACCTCTTTTTCATTCTGTTAATGAGGGTTTCTCCTGTTTATGTTTTATTAGAATAGCCTTTTTCTTCTTAGTATTTTTCTGATGACATATTTGGAAGGTGCTACAGAAGGGGTTTTGTTTTTCTCCATCTTTATAAATTAGTTTTCACGTTATCTTCTTCTGGTCATTTAGGAAGGTATTCTTCTGTCTTTGGGCTACTCTGTTGACAATGTTTTTTCATCCATAATTATGACTCTGCAGTGATCAGATATAGTCTTCCATATTTTTCTTTTTCACAATTTACAGGTTAATATATTAGAAAGCTACTATAAACGGAGTGTCTGCTTCTTCTTCTTTATGTGTTATTTTCCACGTCGTAAAGTGCTTAAACCATTCTGTTAACGGGATTTGCCTTTTCTGCTTTATTATAAGAGCGTTCTCTTTCCATTTAGTCATGAAGTATTAGCTGGATACTACATAAGATATTGCGTTTTTCCCCGTCTTTATAAATTATTTTGCACGTGGTAATAGTTGGTCGTTAATTCTTCGAAATGCTGTATTAGGGGTTACTTAATCTTGTTTTTTTCCTTTCTGCTTTATTAGGAGAGTAATCCTGTTTCTTTGAGCTACTGTCTTAAGAATTTATTTTCTTTTCTCTTTCCTATTAGTCTATGTGTAGTGGTCAGCTCCGTTACGAAATTTTTCTTTTTTACACTTTACTAGTAACAGCACTGAACAGCTACTGTATGCGGAGTTCGTGTTTCTTCTTCGTATATTATTTTCCACGCAGGAAAAACCTATAATTGAATTCTTGAACTATTCCCCCTTTCTTGCTCGATTAGATGAGTCTTGTTCTTTACAATTTACTAACGACGTATTAAGGTGGTTGCTTCTTCTTCTTTATTTCTTTCCTTTTAGTATATTAGCCTAATCTCCTTCAAAATTTACTGTCGACGCAGTGGAGATCAACCTTTGATTACTTAAGCTACTCTCTTCTAAATTTCTTTTGTTTTTTTCACAATTTGGTGCCTATTTAATAAAGAACACCTTTCAACTGCATTTTTCAATATACTAGAAACGCCGCTGTATTCACGAGCTTTTTTTCTTTTGTTTTTATACTGGAAGTTTCCAAATTTATTGACGATTTTCTGTAGAGTTTAGCTTTTCCTTTTTTTTTATTAGATAGTTTTCACGTGATAGATATCAGTCATTAATTTCTTAGGTTGGTCTGTTAAGGGTTTCTTCTCGTTCTCTTTATTCGCTTTATTGTGATAGTTTTCTTCTCCTTTTTCTTCTTCAAAATTTAATGCCTACGCAATAGAGATTAACACGTGATTCCTTAAACTGTTGTATTAAGAATTTATTTTCTCCTTTACATTCTACAACCTACGTAATAGAAAACATCTTTTGATTCTTTGGGCTATTTTATAAATACCTATTTTTCTTCATCAGAATTGCATAGATTATAAGGCTTTAGTATTGGATTCACTTGAAATACATATACATAAATCATAACCACATTGCTAGACTAGCCAAGGAAACAGGTCCTAAATTGGAGCCCTGTGTGTTACCCCAAGTTTGAAATTTTTCATGTTAACAACAGTTTTTTGGGTAAATTTATAAATTGATTGTATTAATGGTATCTTTCAAGCTCTGATAGTTAATAGCCTGAACTGCAAATGTTAGAATATGTAAACAAAAATCGTTTATACGAATATATCTAGTTGAAAACAGGATCACTATACTTATACATTATTTTTCCCACATTTTATTTGAAATGAAGACATATGTGTACAATGGGCGGCTGTTAAAGTACTCTAAGTATAGTTCGTTAACGTCCAGTGCTGGCAGCAAGCAAAAAGTGTTCCAAATCTGCAGATGATACTCCTAAAACCGCTCGCGATAACTGTCATTACAGATGACTGGTCACGGAACAATAATAGTGTTGTGGGTATGCGCCCAGTGCGTTCGAGCGTGTCCTACTTCAATTTTAAAACCTAAATTGCAGGCATGTAGCAGTGTTTGAAATTTACTATGTCTGTTCATTAGCTCCTTTTGTAGCAGGTCGGGTGGGCATTTGTTAAAGCAAGTGAAGTTAGTATTTATATTTAAGCCAAATGCATAGGAAGAAAACTTTGTTTTTTAAGGGTCAGCTGTCACCATGTGGGAGGAACCACTAACAGGTTAATAATGTATGGCCGGTGTTGTTGTGGATCATTAACCCTAACCAAGAAAGAACCGCAAAAAACATACCGATAATAATGATATTAAAAGGGGATTTTCTAAATATGGAGTCCGAATGTGAATTGTTATCTATATATTTCTTCAATGTCAAACTGCACAATATACGTCCTGTTTGGAACAAAATGCAATTTGAATTTTATAGCCCTTTGTTGACTTAGACATTTATACTTATGTTATAACATAGTAGATGTCGTAAACATTTTATTTTAATTGGCTTTTGTCAAATGTGTGCAATAGGTTGCGTAAGCGTTTAGATTATATAGGCCCTGTTTGCTATTCCATAGCGGCCTTTAAAATATCACGAGGTTACCCCTTGAAAAGCGTTTGAGAATGTTTGATCTTGCTATAGAACTTCGCTCGGCAAATATGTTGAATCTTTCGAAGCGGCGTTGATTAAAATAATCTCGATGAATAAACCCATGTTAAATACTGAACTAAGCAAATTTTCAGAATGTACGCAGTATATCCTTATCTATAATTGCAAGCAGTTAAGTTGCATTCGTCTCATTTGTAAAATTAATTACTTGGTTGGAATTTTGAATACTGCTGTGAAATTGATTTCGAGTAAATCCATTTTGCTGTTTGTTATAAAACTAATCTCATGCTGTAATTGGGGAGTAACTGTAACAACTTCAAATTATTTCCTAAACTCCCAAATTCCAACGTAATCGATCCTAAGTCTGATTATGAAAGCAAAAGGGGGAACAGTAACAACCTCAAACATAGAAAAGTACATGGGTGGACCTGACCGGCCGAAAAAAGGGGTCTATCATATTTAAACTGCTTAATAGTAAACGGAAAGCGGTCGGGGTATTCAATGATTTTGAAGTGTAGATCTAAATGCAGACCATTGTCTTCTACATATCAAGGTTAAGTAACAAGCAAGGTGGATAGAACTACATAAACAAGAAAATAAAGACACACAATTGCAAATATGGTACTCCAACTCTATTCATGGTGTACAAGCCCAAGAAAAAGAGGAAAAAAATACTTATGGCGAAGATTTAATCAAGTAACTTATCCAATACCTGAAGTGACGATAGTAACTTCCTGATACTTTTTACAGCTTTGAATCTCTAAACGTTGCATTAGTAGCGACTTTTAACATTATTGTAAACACTGAACACTTCTTAAGTAACAAAGAAGCTACCACCTGACGTCGAACAGGAGTTGAGCAGATGGGCTACGCGTGGGCCTGGTTGTGTCAATGGGTCAACGATGATGCCCGTTAATGCACTGCTATTGCGGTAATGAGCAAAGATACGCGTAATTGAGCTGCACTTATCGTCGGTTACGAAACGACTCCTACTGCTGCAGCTGTGGGGGCGGGTCTCTCATTAGCTGAACATGGTTCGGATGACCTTTCCCCACTGTGAGTTAAATAATCGAAATGCCTTGGATGGGCTTAAAATGAAATTGTTTGTTTAAATTGGGGATGATTGAAGAGTGAAAAGGTCGCACTTCACGTTGCCTGAACGTAGCCAGATAACAACTTGTGGGTTTGGAACCGCAGATGCCCAATGAAGGACTGGACTGAAAAGTAATTGACAACTGCGATAAATTTCGAGAATGGTTCGTTAACTAATAGAGTTTGACGAGCGTAATAGATTGAATTTGTGCCTAATATGACCGCCGAGGTTGTGTCAAGTGGGTGATGGCTAAAATTGTAGTCACTATATAACTAATCGCAACTAATCTAATTTTAATGAATGTAGACTAAAAGAGATCGTAATGCTCCCTTTCGATTTCTTCTAGTCGAAAATATAATTTTTAATTACTATAAAGAATCAATTTATTTTTCCTGAATTTACTTAGTCAAGGATTTGAGCTTGTTCATGTTTATACATTAACAGAACACTTGTTTACTTGCAAAAAGCAATAAAACATAAAAACTCCGTGGTTTCGCAATATTTGTGGCAGTGAATGTGGCGCTTGGTTACTTTATGAAGAACTTCTGTGTTTTTACGAGACAACTTTAACAGTTTGGAAAAAACTAGGTCAGAGTGGATACTAAATCACGACGAAGTTCATTGTTTGACATTGTTGATTTACGTGTAGAGGTACCTGAGCTGGCACTATGTCAACGCTGTCAGTATTGAAATATGAACAAATATAAAGTGTGTCTCAGCGAATTTAACAATTTGTCGAATAAATCTGAAGTCATTTGGGAAAACTGAACACAGTTTTAGAATTCAAAGATTGCGGTAAATCTGATCTAATGTCAATTAAAATCAAGTTCAAACGTTAATTCTGAACTACTGCCGTGCATTTTCACGTCTCGAACTGGACAGCTTTATACAAGAACTTGAAAAACTGATTCATGACTTAACTAGCAGGAAATATGGTGAGAAAATCTAATGCTTCAACTTTTAAATGAAGACGAAATAGCTTCCAACTTACACCACTTCCATTGGAATTACAAGCAATTTCATTGCATTCAGCAGAAGAGCGGGGGGAAGAATTGTGGAATTCTGCGCTTTGGCGCCTCGCCGTTTTTGTAAACTAATTTTGTCTTCTCTTATTGCCAGATAGCTCAATAGCAATGAGATCTCTCTCAGTACGTGGTTAAGGAAAGCCCTTGTTGAAATAAATTATAAGTTTCAAAATAAGAAGCCAATTTGTTTACACCCAAATCAACAACAATAGCTACATTTCCTGTAAAAAACAACTCTAATAATGCACCTAAATACTAAACCACGAAGCAAACAGCTGTTTCTACTCTACTTTTGTATGAGCAATGATGCCAATTTACGGGAAAAAAGTTGTTTCTAATACGCATTGTTTTAACTGTGCGCAGACGCCACAGCGGCGGCGCTCCGAACAATATTAAATCACTCCGACAGCTGCTTCAAACCACGCCTTTGTGCTGACAGCCTACTGCGCATATGCTCAGGCGCAGTGCGCAAGAAACACAAGAAAGTGTGCGTATACTCACTCTGGCGCGCTCTTGTTCACTGGGCTTCTTTGAATGACCAAATATTGTAATTAAACGACACACCTGCAGTGATAACTAACGAACGCCAATTGTGTAATACCTGGGATTGAGCTTGGGATGCTTCCAATATAACGTCACTCGATAGCGCGGCCGCTCTGCCTCTAAATCACCAAACTGCAATACTTGTACGACTTTGACCTTTCTTGTGCGACTAAAGAGCTGCTATTTCAACACCGTTCTCGAAATTTTGCAGGAACCGGTTGGCTTCAACTGGCTCTGTTACGCACCTTTCAAAACTTGCTCGCCTGGCGTTCACTTTTGGCCTGTGAAAAAAAGCCGCGCTCGGTGAAATTCCAGCTGCGTCGGTACCGAGCTCCCAGCCAAGACTCATACTCTTTCTGCCAATGGCAAACCCGATGCTTTCGGCATGAGCACATGCATATTAGCGTAAAATCGCACATTGGCGCGAATTTTACTTTCACTCGCGCTGCTAAAACTAGTTCTTAAACTCCACGAACAAACAGTAAAACATATACATGTACAAAGCGGCTGCATATCAAACGAGACTGCAAACACACTCAGGCGAGCTAGGTCACTCCCGTTTTCTGTAAAGGCATAAAAATATTAGCCCTAGACTTAGATCTTTAGCAAACTACCGACTAGACTTGATAGTAAAACCATGGATCTTTGTTCTTTTTATAACTACACGAGCAGCTCGATGTTTTTCATTCAGAACAAGGTGTTGCAAAAGTTTTGGGTAAAAATGTAACAGTAAACGAAAGTGCCTAGTATCGACGTCATAACTGTTAGTATCCTACAACTAGCTAAAACAGGATTCCGGAGAGGGGTCATAGGTATGAGCAATGCGGAATTAATTCACCCATTTGTTATAAGCATTCATAATAGATAAGGGCACCGGTTTAACAACTTAACGCTCCCTTGACCCACACGGAGCACTCAGGTTGCGAAGTAAGACAGGTTACAGGAAGATAATAAAGAGCCAAAAAAAAGGAAACAACCACGGCTAGTATCAAACATTAATATTTATTTAGAATAATGGTCTGAAAACACATTACTCCACTGAAAGGCATTCATAACACCAGCTTCAAGAACGCAAAATGAACGTAGAAATTATTAATTATTAACATGTCAGTTTATTCCGACAGGTGCGATCATCTGAGTTGGTACAAGCGCACGGTATCTATCAAACGAAGTAATAAAAAGGCCCTGAATAAAAAAGCATCAAATAATACTCAAAGAGCTAGGACTTGCGGCCGCAGTCATCAATTAGGCTTCTTCGAACGTAACGTATTCATAAAAAATAACGCTACTTATCGCTGACAGTACTCAATCTTTGCCTAATCACTGAATAGCGCATGGGACTGTGTATAATCGGGTGCGCTCGTTTAGTAGTTAGGGTAGAAATAAAAATACAGCGTAAAGTAAAGGGGCTTACAATGTGAACGAATGCCAATCGGTGGGCAACGGATGCTTATTCACAAGCAACAAAGTTATATTTAAAAAAAAGCTTAAATCAGGAAACGACTGATCCGGGCCCGAGAATTTTAGATCTCCGGTGAGAAATTTCAATGACGGGCACAATCTAATAAACAATGAGTTTTGTGTCATGTGTCAGGTGCACGTAAGATTAAAACAGAAAGGTCTGACCTTAATGGCTGTTATGCGTTTTGGAAAAATCCAAGAGAAGTCATTGTTGCAGTTGTTCGCCTTTGCATGGCACTGAACTTGGCATCTAGCGAAAGTGTAAGCTAAACCGTACGGCTACTTCACGTATCCACAGGTTCTGTTTTTGACAGCAAGTTCAGCGAGTCTCACACTCCACTTAGATATATCGTAGTAGTAACGCGTTATTACAAGTGCATCGAACAGAGGACAAAACAAATTGGGAGAAAAAGAAACAAGAAAAATAAATTAATTCGATTAATATATTAGCCCACGTAGAAGTAGAGATAATCAAATTTCGACTATTTTATTCGGAAGCCAACAGCTGCTCAAAAAGCGTTATCCAGAAGGAAAACCCGGAACGAAATATGTCGCCTAGCTCGATACCAAATTTAAAACCAAAATCAAGCATTGTGACTACATCGGCACATTTGAGGGCCGGATAGCTAACAGTGAAGACGGCGTAGGGTGCATTAGAAAAGCTTAAATTCATCCACTGATAGAAAAGGGACGCCAATGAGTCTTTTTACAACAAATGGGCTTAGAGAGAAACGAGTACTCATAAACTCGAAGCTTAACCAAAATGACAATAATCTGAAATGCAATAAATATCTTAACCAGGTCATAACATAGTTTGCAGTCACGAAAACACACACAATCATAGTCAAATTGAAACAATAAAGAAGCCGACCTGCGATTAATTAATAAAATTAAGCAATGGTAGTAAATTATCAGAATAATTAAAATGCAAATAATCTGATAACAAAATTGTGTACGTAAACTGAAGGTTGCGACACGCATAAAATTAAAAACCCCTTTCGGGTTATTTTAATAACTTTAACAACAAATTATTCGTGGGACAAGCTTATCACAGTCATTTAATAAATCCTTCTGTTTAGGATATTGAAATAAAAAAGCGTGACTGTACCTTTTACAGAGGGTCGAAATACATCAAAATAGCAACTTTAAATACTGAGCATAATTAACTATAAGCATACAAATGCAAATGTAAAAAGCAAGAGCATGTATGAAGTTGAACATTACATGTTAATAATTGCGGAACGTGTGAATTTAAATTTCAAATAACTACGGGTTTAAAATGTATAAATGTAAAATTCAGGTATTGAAGATACGATAAATCCCGGAATAGCACAAACTAACCTCGCTTCTCCAACGCGCACAAACAGGTAACAGGCAAACGCCGGCCGGGGTAGCTACACCCTTCGGTTCGAAATAAGCTGGTCGTGAACTGCTACCATAATGGAAATCGCCGTGGATGCAAATTATAGCAAAGGCACCCTCGAACGGCAGCAACTAAGCAGAGCGCCAGCAGGTGTCGAAAATGCGATAAGGCTAGCGGCTTGGCCTCCGAGAAAAACTCGTGATTGAAACTGGTAATAAAAAGCTAAGAAAAAATGTAATTACTATGCGAATAACAAAACAGAAAAGCGTCATCGTACCTGATCATAATCAGCCCTTAGGAACACAAAGCTCATAGAAATCGGTTCAGCGCACGTAATTTGACTTGAACAAACATTATTTAACCACGCCGGTGACGGCGGGCCAAAGCAAGTGCGAGGTACGAACAATTCGTGCCCAAAAGAAGACTCGCACTCTGATAAGAGATAGCGCGGGTCGAGAGGGCATCGCGCAAACGAAAGGAATTTGATGCAGGTACAAAATACGCTGCTTTGGAAAATTTATGAATTAGAAATGCAAAGGATTTATAATTTAACTAAAAATATACAGGTTAGCCTGAAATAATTGGATAACTGGCGAAACAATTAAGCGGAGCCAAAAAATTGTTTCAAATATGCAATATTCAGTAATATATAACTTTAGTAAAAAAATATCATATCTAGAATATAACACTCAAATGTATAAATACAACAACAATTACGTTAAAAGGATAAACTACATAGATTATTAAAGCACGTTAAACTTTTATGAGGTCTTCCGAGAAACATTGGAGGTACCGAGGCACAACGCAAGATGCAATGTACGACAACAAAGTAAAATTCTAGGAGCCCTGAATGGTTATCGTCGAACATGCTGGCATTCGGCACACCAATTAAATCTCAATTGAATTGAAGATTCCGCTCGAACCGTGGAAGCGCGCCACAAGATTCGCAAGTTTATAGAATAGCTAATAAAGTGCACAAATTAAACGATTGTTTTCTCGGTGTGACTACTCACTGAATAGCTTACCACTTTCTAGACAAACAGCAGCAGAGAACTAACTCCTAGGCAGATTAGTAGTTCTTGGCACTCAACAAATGCTACGCCGAAATAAGTAATGGCCACCTCACCAACGCGACAAAATGGCAGCTCACGAAAGCAGGAGCCTGCACCCTGACAGTAGGTGCACGATACAGGACAAGAACATATAGTATACAAGCCGTTCAAACATCTCGTTACGGGAACATGGCCGAATGAAGACATCTCTTTACGGGAACACAGCTGGATCAAAACGAAACAGCTAGAAATACCCCGAAACGTTAAACTAATTCGGCTAGACCAAGAACGCGGGCTCAAATGACCACATGTAACTTACCCCTAATTTCGAAATAGGCAGACGCATCTAAGCACTTACAGATATCGGGTTGAAATGGCCAGGAAATTATCAGCGCCTAGCGAAGACAAGAAAGCGCGCTTGCCGCGACAGATGCGGACAAAATCAATTAATTTTTTCTATCATTACTGGAAAATGTGTTTCTCCTATGACTTAACTTTTGGCCGTATATTTAGAATCTATATATAAATGGACGCAGTGTTTCTGAAAAGCCTTTAATTCATCTGTTTCTTAATACCTATTTCGATGCCAATAGATTGCAAAATATAAATTCTTGAATTTAATACAACATATCAATTTACAAAACTATTTCGAGCGAAGCGCTTTGCTGATAATCATTCACAGCAATTAAATCCTAGAAATTCACAGCAGACACCCTTCACCTCGCGCAAAAAGCCTGCCCTGAATCGGCTAGACATCGACAAATTGCATCCTGCAGGTGCCCCGTCATGCTGAACATCGGACGCGAATTGATTATAATCGATAATTACTGAAAAACGCACTACTCAATGGGGGTGCGAGAGTGCATGTCATGATTTAATTGCGCATGCACATGCACACACGTTCATTTCACGGTTCCCGGCCATGGTCGTGGTTATTTTCGGTGCTTTCGCGATATCTTGATCGACTGCCACCTGTGGCACATGTCGGTGCGGATCCGATTGTAGATTAGATGTCTGGGCATGTAGATTCGACCGCTGGACGTTACGGATGGCTGTTTCGGCAAATGCGAACGTTCTCGTTATTTTCTGGATTATTACGGCCGATCGGCCAATTAGCCTGCCATTTCCTGCTGCACGTATAGGGAATGGCTGCAGTCGTAAAAACTGGTACAGAATTGTTTCCTGCCGGAGAAATGTACATGTCGCGCATTTATCTGTGGCATGCATTTGTATTCAATCGGTTACTTCGTAAAGAATTTAGCACACGTTGTTGAACCAGTCTGCAGAATATTGCGTTTGTTACCGAAATTGTTATTCTACCCTTGAAGGTTAAATATAGGCAACACCAAATGCTCTTACAAAGTGATTTACCAAGTAGATGTCTCATGTTTTTTTAATATTCCATTTGTAAATAAAGAGCAGAAATATGCGTGTGTATGTATATGCATTAAAATATAGAAAATAAGCATTACTTAGTTACTTATCCAATGACATCTCTTGTAGGTATAGAGACGATAAATCTTCTCTATCATATTGCGCCTGGCCCTCTTTTTTGCTTCAATCCAACTTTTTAATAAATTATCTACTATATTGGTATTTTTTCTTGTCTTTCGCGTATTCGTTTTTGTGTCCATTTTCCATATGATTCTTACTGTTCTGTGTTCGCTCATTCTCATTATAACTAAGCTTTTGCGATACCTCTTCTTTTATTCCGCATCGTTCAGTTGACTGGGTTTTCTTCCGCGATATACTCTCTTTTTCTCTCTCGCACCCATAGCAGCGAATTCTTCTGGACTGGCCAAGAAAGTGCCACAGATTTTGTTTGGGAAAATGGAGCTACTTGGAATCGAGGACCTGCCTGCCTTTGGTTCAGTTATTACGCGCTTGTGTTATATGATTTGTGTCATATTGAAGTTTTGCTTGACATAAACATTTACCGCCCGAGTGTTGAAAAATGTGACGTAATTAACGGAATACAGAGTCGCGAACATATAAGTCGTTTCTTGGGTGTCTACTTAGCCGAGGGAGAAGCCTTTATCTTGTAAGAAGGTTTCCATAAAATTTTCACGCTTAAACAGCAGGTGGCGCGTAACAATTGTTTCGGATTGGTCATCTACTCTTAATACCACCCTGTTTTCACAAAGCTATCGCCGCACTCTTATTTTTTGTTGCAGTTTTGAACCCGGTTTTACATTGTAACATCATCTATTATCATAATAAATAGTGGCGGGTTTGGAATGCTCCCTTGTCTTACGTCCCTCGTAGTAGTACATTTTTAACCAAGTTGCCTCCTATTCGTACAGTATTTTCAGTTTTCTGGAATAGACTCTGCGTTACCTTTATCATCTTATTGCTGACCCCTCTTTCCTTCATTGTTCTCCAAATTTCCTTCTTTTGTATGCTATCAAAAGCCGTTTCTAAATCAGTTCAACAATAGAGTTTTCGATCTGTGACTGATACACTTTCGACCTTGTCTTATTACAAAAATCCCGTTCTGGGTAGACCTCCCTGATCTGAAGCCAGCCTGTATGTCTTTGAAACTATTTTCTACCTATGGCCTCGTATATATTATTTACGACACATAATAATGAAAGCCCATGTAATTACTGCGACTGCTGAAGTCACCTTTTTTATGTGTTGGAACTATCACAGCTGTCGGTCAAGCCTTATGAATTTTATTCGTTTTCTGTGCTACTGAAAGTATTCTATGTAATATCTTAGTTTCTTCCCCTCCCAATAAATTTTGTAATTTCTGGTCGTCTGGTCGTAAATCATCAATATGTGGTGCCCTTCTACTTCTGAGCTTCTTTGTTTCCTTTTCCTCTTTTAATTAGCTTTATATTTTCCTGCTGTTCTTCGCCCACTTGTGTAGTTTTGTACGTTCCTTCCTTTTCGGTGTCTGCTCATAGTAAATCCTTTTATTCTTCTAAAATCTTATTTCCTTCAGAGATTATGTTACAGACATATGCACCGCAGCGTAAATACAGTGTTATTAATGAACTATAATTAGTGAGTCTTGTCTAGATACGAAAGGTCTTCCGTATCACTTCAATATTAAATAATATTCATTTTGCAATTCGTTCTTTACGTATCTTATAACTGCCATAACTATTTTTTTAAGCTTCTGACACGAATAAAAACTAAATGTTGCAAAATTTTAATTATTTTTAACCTAATTAGGAGATGAAGTGACTATTTAGGCATCTAACCTCATACGGCTATTCGGAAGTAAAATCAGTCGTCGAACTTGTTATAACTCTTGTGAGAGAAAAGTGGTATACGAGTTAATTAATCTCTGAAACCTTTCGTGGCGTGTATAATTCATGTTTTTTTAGGTATTTCACTACTCTGAAAAATTAAAAATATTAAATATCGAACGTTTCGAGGGACAATCTGCCCTCATTATCCAATTCATTGGAGGTTGGCCGTTCTTTCAGCCAGTGAAAAGCTAAGTTTCTTTGTTCATCCTTAGTTTTAATTGTTATTTGTTGATAACGAGGGCAGATTGTCCCTCGAAACGTTCGATATTTAATATTTTTAATATTTCAGAGTGGCAGCATACCCAAAAAAGAACATGTATTGTATACGAGTAAACATTGAATTCAGTTGTATCTCTGCTAATCTTTGGATATTGTTCTATAAATTTATTGGAACTGAAAATTAATTGTTATCTTTTGTTTTAGGTAAGTTGTTTAGAACTACTGGAATGTAAGGTGTCGGTTACAGTTGGTGAGTAGATCAAAGTGTAGTTTTCTTTTCTGTAAAATTTCTTAGTTAATTTTGTAAGTTCCTTTCAAGTAATTAATGCATTCATTGGGTAGTTTTTATCTAAAAGCAGCTTTAGGGCCTGTTGCGGCTACTTAATTTTATTAGTAACGCCCCTGGCCTGAAGTACATTAACAAAGCTCAGTAAACGCTCATGAAAGAGCGGTCCAATGTGGCAAATCATTGTTATACGGTGCTGACCAATGTCTAGTTTTTTGTGAATTTTGTACCTGTTACCTGGTTAGCTTCTCAGACGAGCAGTCCCGAAATGCTTTGAGGGATTACGAAGTCTGTGAGCTGTTCACAATCCCTTGCTACACCTTGTCTATAACAAACTAACAAACAAATTTAGGCCAACCGAAGTATGAAACTCCTCAGTGCAAACGCTGTTTCTAGTTTGTATTAAATTATAAGAAGGTATATGGGAGTAGTCTTTATTAGGATTTTCTTCAAAACGATCAGTACTATTACATAACATTAGTACTACCCGTATGGGAAATTATTTCTTTAGTCTCCCAAGAAATAATTTTATAATTAAATAGTTGGGTTGAGCTAATGTAGTTTTCCAATTATTATAATTGTGTTTCAATTATTTGAAAAAAAAATATCCAAGTCGTGAATTTAAATATAAGCAGTTAGAAAGTTGATATATGTGCTGTTACTATTAATAGAAAATCTATTTTGCATGATTGTTGAAAACACAACTGAATAAACTATCACTCGACATAAATCCAGATTGAATACATAAGAAATGTGAAAGTCATGAATTTCAGAATTTCAGCTGTAACATACATATCCCATAGATGATATAAAAGGTTTAAAATATTTGCCTAACGGTCCTAAATATGATAGATTCCAGGGCTGCGGAGTCGCTAAACAAATCCGACTCCGACTCCAGATATTTTGGTAGTTCGAAATCAACTCCGACTCCCGACTCCGAATATTCATCGCTTTTGGGATAGTGGCGTTTTAAATTTAACACCTCCCCTAGAACACGCATTAATTTTTATGCCACATATATTATCAATTAGAGACACTTGGGTACTTGGCAAACAAAGGTTTTTTTATTTTCACTAATTGAAAAATGTTCGAAAACTGAAGATTTCTGTTCCATGAAATAGTAGGTTTAAATAGTCTCAGTATTCAAATAGTCAGCAGTACAGTAGCTCTAATAGCGTCTACAATTTTTTTTCTAAATTCGGAGTCATGGTGATTTATACCAACTGTGACTGCGACACCGACTCCACACAAAAAGTTCCAACTCCCCGACTCCGACTTCCGACTCCACAGCCTTGGTGGATTCAGCGCAATCAATCGAGGTTTTCACTTGATCTTGAGATAAGGACAATCCTTATCATATGTTTTAGAGGCAATAATAAAACTCGAGTTAGGGCCGGTTAAGTTCTTCATTAGATTCCCATATTCGAGAAATTATTGTTTCAACTTGAATTGAGCATACGTGCAACAATAATGAACAGAAGAGATACATTTATGAAGATTAAGAAAGAGTACATATTGTTGTAGAACACAATGAAAAAAATAAATATCTTGAAATAGAAGACGAGCTGAGGATTGAAGTGATAGTCCTGAGGCAATTCATAGGCTTAATAATTTACAGATCATGTGGGTGAAACAGAGAGAAAGTAAATAAGCTCTATGTGTTTATTTTATTATCTATATGACGGAAGGGACTTTAAAAAGTTTCAACTTCATCTTAGGGTTGGAATTGCCAGGCGGTATTACTGACAATAGTTGAACAACCAATTTATACATGCCAAGACCTGAAAGCTTAGGTTGCAGAAATAGTAATTTATTATACAAGACGATAAAGTTAAATTTTATCCACGAGTGAATCGTTTAACGTCGAGACGAAGTCGAGACGTTAATGATTCAAGAGTGGATAGAAATAACTTTATCGTCGTGTATAATACAATATTTTTTTCTATAGCAAGAACTTTAACAATTTCAAAAGAAAATAATGACAGTCAATGATATTTCAAAATGTCAGTAGCTAGGTTGGGTTGCTACGATAATACGAAGCTGTCATATTTAATTTAAACAAAAGTTAGAAAATTAAATTACTTTATCTATCCTTGATGTTAAAGTGCTACTTTATCTACCCTTGCTGTTAAAGTAAAATTTGACCTTTTGTTTTGAGTTGATAAAAGCACACTTTAACATGTGCTATAGAAAAAAAATTGTTTTTTAGCATTGGGCCCACCATTTACTTATTTAATGTGTCTGCAAAAGCCATAGAAACCTGAAACCGGAGATTTCCAGAAAGCATTTGCATGAAACATTACACTTTAATTTTAGATCCCTTTTTATGAACCCCTTGCTTAGCTTTCACCAATATTTACGCAACTGCGGGGGCGGCTAATCTACGGAGCCTGATCAGCAAATCCCCATATTTGTATAGGGAAATAATATTCCATCAACGTTTTCACGATCCTGGTCGAGTTGAATCCTTTGCAAATGCTCGAACTGCACAATACCACTTTGGCTATCAACGGAATTGAAAGCGATGGTTAAATGTGTTGCTGTACGCATTGGTCGGTGCTGCTAATCTTTGGGGACGTTTTGCAAGGCGCGTTGTGGCTAAGAAGCTTTCAGATTAATAGCTTAAATATGTCTATGCGGACGAGGTTCTTGTTCACATTAGAAGGGTTTCGGCGCAGTTACTGTCATTTTTATTTATTAATTACCTAAGACGCCGTTAAATTTCAAAATTGCGATTGTTTCGAAGCAGAGATAAGTACACAAGAATTGTGTGCTATAGAAAACTAATATGGTTGTTAAATAGTAATTTCTGCATTGGAATAATAAAAGGGCAGATTTATAATACCATAAATCAAAGGGTTGCCCTGTATGGAGAGAAAATGAAACAAACGACAGAAAGGCTCAACCAACAATTCAGAACAAGTATTTTTGGAGAAGGGCTGTACGAATATCAAAAAGAGAAAGAGGCAGAAATACAAGAGTAAGAGATATAGTGGAAGTAGGACATGATATAATGGAAGATATAGAAAAAGACAACTCATGTGATATGAGCATACGCATAGAATAGAGGACAGCAGGCGCCCAAGGGAAGCAATGCAATGGGTGCCACAGTACAAAGGAATCCATCGCAACACAACATATTCAGGAAGGACAGTGACAGTCGATGACAGATACTGGTGGAAAAAGATATTGACTACTGGAAGACGCGGATAACTGTAAAAAATTGGTAGAAAGAAGGAATTTGTGGCCGTTTGTTTTCGATCTTGTCTTCTCACTGCTTCCCTCTACTATATGAAATTTTGAAGATATTGTTGTACCAAGTTTCTAGTGGCCCTTCACTCTTATTTTTCATGTCATCTCATACTGTCTTTACCGTTGTTTTGAATTTTGAATTCTGTATATCATCATTTTACCGGTGTTCTTCCTCCAATATACACAACTGTCCCCACCATCTCAGTTGCTCAGCTTCTATTTTCGTTACTTATGATGTTATCATCAGAATTCTGTATATGGTCATTTTAGTGGTGTTCTTCCTCCAATGTACACAACTGTCCCCACCATCTCAGCTGCTCATCTTCTATTTTCGTTACGTATGATTTTACCATCAGAATTCTGTATATGATCATTTTACCGATGTTCTGCCATTAATGGACACAGCTGTCCCCCACTATCTCAGTTGCTCATCTTCTATTTTCATTACGTATGGTTTTACCATCAGAATTCTGTATATGGTCATTTTAGCGGTGTTCTTCCTCCAATGTACACAACTGTCTCCACCATTTCAGTTGCTCATCTTCTACTTTCGTTTCGTATGATTTTACCAACAAAATTCTGTATATGGTCATTTTACCGGTGTTCTTCCAACAATGTACACAGCTGTCCCCACCATCTCAGTTGCTCTACTTCTATTTTCGTTACGTATGATTTTACCATCAGAATTCTGTATATGGTCATATAAGCGGTGTTCTTCCTCCAATGTACACAACTGTCCCCACCATTTCAGTTGCTCATCTTCTATTTTCGTTACGTATGATTTTACTATCAGATTTCTGTATATGGTCATTTAAGCGGTGTTCTTCCTCGAATGTACACAACTGTCCCCACCATCTCTGTTGCTCATCTTCTATTTTCGTTTCGTATGATTTTACCATCAAAATTCTGTATATGGTCATTTTACCGGTGTTCTTCCACCAACATACACAGCTGTCCCCACCATCTTAGTTGCTCATCTTCTATTTTCGTTACGTATGATTTTACCATCAGAATTCTGTATATGGTCATTTTAGCGGTGTTCTTCCTCCAATGTACACAACTGTCCCCACCATCTCTGTTGCTCATCTTCTATTTTCGTTTCGTATTATTTCACCATCAAAATTCTGTATATGGTCATTTTACCGGTGTTCTTCCACCAATGTATACAGCTGTTCCCAACATCTCAGTTGCTCATCTTCTATTTTCGTTACGTATGATTTTACG
This sequence comes from Agriotes lineatus, assembly GCA_940337035.1. Classification (NCBI taxonomy): domain Eukaryota; kingdom Metazoa; phylum Arthropoda; class Insecta; order Coleoptera; family Elateridae; genus Agriotes; species Agriotes lineatus. Next base: position 121,208,548 of record OW679201.1, on the reverse strand, counting down.
ATCAGAATTCTGTATATGATCATTTTAGCGGTGTTCTTCCCCCAATGTACACAACTGTCCCCACCATCTCAGTTGCTCATCTTCTAATTGCGCTACGTATGATTTTAACATGAGAATTCTGTATATGGCCATTTTTACTCCAATGTACACAACTGTCCCCACCATCTCAGTTGCTCATCTTCTATTTTAGTTACGTATGATTTTACCATCAGAATTCTGTATATGGTCATTTAAGCGGGATTCTTCCTCCAATGTACACAACTGTCACCACCATCTCAGTTGCTCATCTTCTATTTTCGTTACGTATGATTTTACCATCAGAATTCTGTATATGGTCACTTAAGCTGCGTTCTTCCTCCAATGTACAGTCGTGTTCAAAAATGTGTTCTACAACGACAGTTCTAAGTTTATTTGTGGTGGTGTTATTATTCAACAAATGATCGCACTGTATAATTAACCAGGTAGACCTAAATGTAAATTTCAAAATATTTGTATATGCAACTCTTTTTTGAATTTTGTGTAATTAATTTATATTCACAAAGCACACATGCTGTGCAACACTTTAATGAACACGACTGTACACAACTGTCCCCACCATCTCAGTTGCTCATCTTCTATTTTCGTTACGTATGATTTTACTATCAGAATTCCGTATATAGTCATTTAAGCGGTGTTCTTCCTCCAATGTACTCAGCTGTCCCCACCATCTCAGTTGCTCATCTTCTATTTTCGCTACGTATGATTTTACCGTGAGAATTCCGTATGTGGTAATTTTTCCTCCAATGTGCACAACTGTCCCCACCATCTCAGTTCTCATCTTCTATTTTCGTTACGTATGATTTTACCATCAGAATTCTGTATACGCTCATTTTACCGATGTTCTTCCTCCAATGTACATAACTGTTCCCACCATCCCAGTTGCTCATCTTCTATTTTCGTTACGTATGGTTTTACTTTCAGAATTCTGTATATGGCCATTTTACCGGTGTTCTTCCCCCAATGTACATAACTATATCCCCATCATCACAGTTGCTCATGTTCTAGTTTTGTTAAGTATGATTTTACCATGAGAATTCTGTATATGGTCATTTTTCCTCCAATGTACACAACTGTCCCCACCATTTCAGTTGCTCATCTTCTATTTTCGTTACGTATGATTTTACCATCAGAATTCTGTATATGGTCATTTTAGTGGTGTTCTTCCTCCAATGTACACAACTGTCCCCACCCTCTCAGTTGCTCAGCTTCTATTTTCGTTACGTATGATTTTACAATCAGAATTCCGTATATAGTCATTTAAGCGGTGTTCTTCCTCCAATGTACTCAGCTGTCCCCACCATCTCAGTTGCTCATCTTCTATTTTCGCTACGTATGATTTTACCGTGAGAATTCCGTATGTGGTAATTTTTCCTCCAATGTGCACAACTGTCCCCACCATCTCAGTTGTCATCTTCTATTTTCGTTACGTATGATTTTACCATCAGAATTCTGTATATGCTCATTTTACCGATCTTCTTCCTCCAATGTACATAACTGTTCCCACCATCCCAGTTGCTCATCTTCTATTTTCGTTACGTATGGTTTTACTTTCAGAATTCTGTATATGGCCATTTTACCGGTGTTCTTCCCCCAATGTACATAACTATATCCCCATCATCACAGTTGCCCATGTTCTAGTTTTGTTAAGTATGATTTTACCATGAGAATTCTGTATATGGTCATTTTTCCTCCAATGTACACAACTGTCCCCACCATTGCAGTTGCTCATCTTCTATTTTCGTTACGTATGATTTTACCATCAGAATTCTGTATATGGTCATTTTAGTGGTGTTCTTCCTCCAATGTACACAACTGTCCCCACCCTCTCAGTTGCTCAGCTTCTATTTTCGTTACGTATGATTTTACCATCAGAATTCTGTATAGGCTCATTTTACTGGTGTTCTTCCTCCAATGTACACAGCTGTCCCCACCATCCCAGTTGCTCATCTTTTATTTTCGTTACGAATGGTTTTACTATCAGAATTCTGTATATGGTCATTTTACCGGTGTTCTTCTCCCAATGTACATAACTATCCCCATCATCACAGTTGCTCATGTTCTAGTTTTGTTAAGTATGATTTTACCATGAGAATTCTGTATATGGTCATTTTTCCTCCAATGTACACAACTGTCCCCACCATCTCAGTTGCTCATCTTCTATTTTCGTTACGTATGATTTTACCATCAGAATTCTGTATATGGTCATTTTAGTGGTGTTCTTCCTCCAAAGTACACAACTGTCCCCACCCTCTCAGTTGCTCAGCTTCTATTTTCGTTACGTATGATGTTATCATCAGAATTCTGTATATGGTCATTTTAGTGGTGTTCTTCCTCCAATGTAAATAACTGTTCCCACCATCCCAGTTGCTCATCTTCTATTTTCGTTACGTATGGTTTTACTTTCAGAATTCTGTATATGGCCATTTTACAGGTGTTCTTCCCCCAATGTACATAACTATATCCCCATCATCACAGTTGCTCATGTTCTAGTTTTGTTAAGTATGATTTTACCATGAGAATTCTGTATATGGTCATTTTTCCTCCAATGTACACAACTGTCCCCACCATTTCAGTTGCTCATCTTCTATTTTCGTTACGTATGATTTTACCATCAGAATTCTGTATATGGTCATTTTAGTGGTGTTCTTCCTCCAATGTACACAACTGTCCCCACCCTCTCAGTTGCTCAGCTTCTATTTTCGTTACGTATGATTTTACCATCAGAATTCTGTATAGGCTCATTTTACTGGTGTTCTTCCTCCAATGTACACAGCTGTCCCCACCATCCCAGTTGCTCATCTTTTATTTTCGTTACGAATGGTTTTACTATCAGAATTCTGTATATGGTCATTTTACCGGTGTTCTTCTCCCAATGTACATAACTATCCCCATCATCACAGTTGCTCATGTTCTAGTTTTGTTAAGTATGATTTTACCATGAGAATTCTGTATATGGTCATTTTTCCTCCAATGTACACAACTGTCCCCACCATCTCAGTTGCTCATCTTCTATTTTCGTTACGTATGATTTTACCATCAGAATTCTGTATATGGTCATTTTAGTGGTGTTCTTCCTCCAAAGTACACAACTGTCCCCACCCTCTCAGTTGCTCAGCTTCTATTTTCGTTACGTATGATTTTACCATCAGAATTCCGTATATAGTCATTTAAGCGGTGTTCTTCCTCCAATGTACTCAGCTGTCCCCACCATCTCAGTTGCTCATCTTCTATTTTCGCTACGTATGATTTTACCGTGAGAATTCCGTATGTGGTAATTTTTCCTCCAATGTGCACAACTGTCCCCACCATCTCAGTTCTCATCTTCTATTTTCGTTACGTATTATTTTACCATCAGAATTCTGTATATGCTCATTTTACCGATGTTCTTCCTCCAATGTACATAACTGTTCCCACCATCCCAGTTGCTCATCTTCTATTTTCGTTACGTATGGTTTTACTTTCAGAATTCTGTATATGGCCATTTTACCGGTGTTCTTCCCCCAATGTACATAACTATATCCCCATCATCACAGTTGCTCATGTTCTAGTTTTGTTAAGTATGATTTTACCATGAGAATTCTGTATATGGTCATTTTTCCTCCAATGTACACAACTGTCCCCACCATTTCAGTTGCTCATCTTCTATTTTCGTTACGTATGATTTTACCATCAGAATTCTGTATATGGTCATTTTAGTGGTGTTCTTCCTCCAATGTACACAACTGTCCCCACCCTCTCAGTTGCTCAGCTTCTATTTTCGTTACGTATGATTTTACCATCAGAATTCCGTATATAGTCATTTAAGCGGTGTTCTTCCTCCAATGTACTCAGCTGTCCCCACCATCTCAGTTGCTCATCTTCTATTTTCGCTACGTATGATTTTACCGTGAGAATTCCGTATGTGGTAATTTTTCCTCCAATGTGCACAACTGTCCCCACCATCTCAGTTCTCATCTTCTATTTTCGTTACGTATGATTTTACCATCAGAATTCTGTATATGCTCATTTTACCGATGTTCTTCCTCCAATGTACATAACTGTTCCCACCATCCCAGTTGCTCATCTTCTATTTTCGATACGTATGGTTTTACTTTCAGAATTCTGTATATGGCCATTTTACCGGTGTTCTTCCCCCAATGTACATAACTATATCCCCATCATCACAGTTGCTCATGTTCTAGTTTTGTTAAGTATGATTTTACCATGAGAATTCTGTATATGGTCATTTTTCCTCCAATGTACACAACTGTCCCCACCATTTCAGTTGCTCATCTTCTATTTTCGTTACGTATGATTTTACCATCAGAATTCTGTATATGGTCATTTTAGTGGTGTTCTTCCTCCAATGTACACAACTGTCCCCACCCTCTCAGTTGCTCAGCTTCTATTTTCGTTACGTATGATTTTACCATCAGAATTCTGTATAGGCTCATTTTACTGGTGTTCTTCCTCCAATGTACACAGCTGTCCCCACCATCCCAGTTGTTCATCTTTTATTTTCGTTACGAATGGTTTTACTATCAGAATTCTGTATATGGTCATTTTACCGGTGTTCTTCTCCCAATGTACATAACTATCCCCATCATCACAGTTGCTCATGTTCTAGTTTTGTTAAGTATGATTTTACCATGAGAATTCTGTATATGGTCATTTTTCCTCCAATGTACACAACTGTCCCCACCATCTCAGTTGCTCATCTTCTATTTTCGTTACGTATGATTTTACCATCAGAATTCTGTATATGGTCATTTTAGTGGTGTTCTTCCTCCAAAGTACACAACTGTCCCCACCCTCTCAGTTGCTCAGCTTCTATTTTCGTTACGTATGATTTTACCATCAGAATTCTGTATAGGCTCATTTTACTGGTGTTCTTCCTCCAATGTACACAGCTGTCCCCACCATCCCAGTTGCTCATCTTTTATTTTCGTTACGAATGGTTTTACTATCAGAATTCTGTATATGGCCATTTTACCGGTGTTCTTCCCCCAATGTACATAACTATCCCCATCATCACAGTTGCTCATGTTCTAGTTTTGTTAAGTATGATTTTACCATGAGAATTCTGTATATTGTCATTTTTCCTCCAATGTACACAACTGTCCCCACCATCTCAGTTGCTCATCTTCTATTTTCGTTACGTATGATTTTACCATCAAAATTCTGTATATGGTCATTTTAGTGGTGTTCTTCCTCCAATGTACACAACTGTCCCCACCCTCTCAGTTGCTCAGCTTCTATTTTCGTTACGTATGATTTTACCATCAGAATTCTGTATATTGTCATTTTTCCTCCAATGTACACAACTGTCCCCACCCTCTCAGTTGCTCATCTTTTATTTTCGTTACGAATGATTTTACCATCAGAATTCTGTATAGGCTCATTTTACTGGTGTTCTTCCTCCAATGTACACAGCTGTCCCCACCATCCCAGTTGCTCATCTTTTATTTTCGTTACGAATGGTTTTACTATCAGAATTCTGTATATGGCCATTTTACCGGTGTTCTTCCCCCAATGTACATAACTATCCCCATCATCACAGTTGCTCATGTTCTAGTTTTGTTAAGTATGATTTTACCATGAGAATTCTGTATATGGTCATTTTTCCTCCAAAGTACACAACTGTCCCCACCATCTCAGTTGCTCATCTTCTATTTTCGTTACGTATGATTTTACCATCAGAATTCTGTATATGGTCATTTTAGTGGTGTTCTTCCTCCAATGTACACAACTGTCCCCACCCTCTCAGTTGCTCAGCTTCTATTTTCGTTACGTATGATTTTACCATCAGAATTCTGTATAGGCTCATTTTACTGGTGTTCTTCCTCCAATGTACACAGCTGTCCCCACCATCCCAGTTGCTCATCTTTTATTTTCGTTACGAATGGTTTTACTATCAGAATTCTGTATATGGCCATTTTACCGGTGTTCTTCCCCCAATGTACATAACTATCCCCATCATCACAGTTGCTCATGTTCTAGTTTTGTTAAGTATGATTTTACCATGAGAATTCTGTATATTGTCATTTTTCCTCCAATGTACACAACTGTCCCCACCATCTCAGTTGCTCATCTTCTATTTTCGTTACGTATCATTTTACCATCAAAATTCTGTATATGGTCATTTTAGTGGTGTTCTTCCTCCAATGTACACAACTGTCCCCACCCTCTCAGTTGCTCAGCTTCTATTTTCGTTACGTATGATTTTACCATCAGAATTCTGTATAGGCTCATTTTACTGGTGTTCTTCCTCCAATGTACACAGCTGTCCCCACCATCCCAGTTGCTCATCTTTTATTTTCGTTACGAATGGTTTTACTATCAGAATTCTGTATATGGCCATTTTACCGGTGTTCTTCCCCCAATGTACATAACTATATCCCCATCATCACAGTTGCTCATGTTCTAGTTTTGTTAAGTATGATTTTACCATGAGAATTCTGTATATGGTCATTTTTCCTCCAATGTACACAACTGTCCCCACCATTTCAGTTGCTCATCTTCTATTTTCGTTACGTATGATTTTACCATCAGAATTCTGTATATGGTCATTTTAGTGGTGTTCTTCCTCCAATGTACACAACTGTCCCCACCCTCTCAGTTGCTCATCTTTTATTTTCGTTACGAATGATTTTACCATCAGAATTCTGTATAGGCTCATTTTACTGGTGTTCTTCCTCCAATGTACACAGCTGTCCCCACCATCCCAGTTGCTCATCTTTTATTTTCGTTACGAATGGTTTTACTATCAGAATTCTGTATATGGCCATTTTACCGGTGTTCTTCCCCCAATGTACATAACTATCCCCATCATCACAGTTGCTCATGTTCTAGTTTTGTTAAGTATGATTTTACCATGAGAATTCTGTATATTGTCATTTTTCCTCCAATGTACACAACTGTCCCCACCCTCTCAGTTGCTCATCTTTTATTTTCGTTACGAATGGTTTTACTATCAGAATTCTGTATATGGCCATTTTACCGGTGTTCTTCCCCCAATGTACATAACTATCCCCATCATCACAGTTGCTCATGTTCTAGTTTTGTTAAGTATGATTTTACCATGAGAATTCTGTATATGGTCATTTTTCCTCCAATGTACACAACTGTCCCCACCATTTCAGTTGCTCATCTTCTATTTTCGTTACGTATGATTTTACCATCAGAATTCTGTATATGGTCATTTTAGTGGTGTTCTTCCTCCAATGTACACAACTGTCCCCACCCTCTCAGTTGCTCAGCTTCTATTTTCGTTACGTATGATTTTACCATCAGAATTCTGTATAGGCTCATTTTACTGGTGTTCTTCCTCCAATGTACACAGCTGTCCCCACCATCCCAGTTGCTCATCTTTTATTTTCGTTACGAATGGTTTTACTATCAGAATTCTGTATATGGTCATTTTACCGGTGTTCTTCTCCCAATGTACATAACTATCCCCATCATCACAGTTGCTCATGTTCTAGTTTTGTTAAGTATGATTTTACCATGAGAATTCTGTATATGGTCATTTTTCCTCGAATGTACACAACTGTCCCCACCATCTCAGTTGCTCATCTTCTATTTTCGTTACGTATGATTTTACCATCAGAATTCTGTATATGGTCATTTTAGTGGTGTTCTTCCTCCAAAGTACACAACTGTCCCCACCCTCTCAGTTGCTCAGCTTCTATTTTCGTTACGTATGATTTTACCATCAGAATTCCGTATATAGTCATTTAAGCGGTGTTCTTCCTCCAATGTACTCAGCTGTCCCCACCATCTCAGTTGCTCATCTTCTATTTTCGCTACGTATGATTTTACCGTGAGAATTCCGTATGTGGTAATTTTTCCTCCAATGTGCACAACTGTCCCCACCATCTCAGTTCTCATCTTCTATTTTCGTTACGTATTATTTTACCATCAGAATTCTGTATATGCTCATTTTACCGATGTTCTTCCTCCAATGTACATAACTGTTCCCACCATCCCAGTTGCTCATCTTCTATTTTCGTTACGTATGGTTTTACTTTCAGAATTCTGTATATGGCCATTTTACCGGTGTTCTTCCCCCAATGTACATAACTATATCCCCATCATCACAGTTGCTCATGTTCTAGTTTTGTTAAGTATGATTTTACCATGAGAATTCTGTATATGGTCATTTTTCCTCCAATGTACACAACTGTCCCCACCATTTCAGTTGCTCATCTTCTATTTTCGTTACGTATGATTTTACCATCAGAATTCTGTATATGGTCATTTTAGTGGTGTTCTTCCTCCAATGTACACAACTGTCCCCACCCTCTCAGTTGCTCAGCTTCTATTTTCGTTACGTATGATTTTACCATCAGAATTCCGTATATAGTCATTTAAGCGGTGTTCTTCCTCCAATGTACTCAGCTGTCCCCACCATCTCAGTTGCTCATCTTCTATTTTCGCTACGTATGATTTTACCGTGAGAATTCCGTATGTGGTAATTTTTCCTCCAATGTGCACAACTGTCCCCACCATCTCAGTTCTCATCTTCTATTTTCGTTACGTATGATTTTACCATCAGAATTCTGTATATGCTCATTTTACCGATGTTCTTCCTCCAATGTACATAACTGTTCCCACCATCCCAGTTGCTCATCTTCTATTTTCGTTACGTATGGTTTTACTTTCAGAATTCTGTATATGGCCATTTTACCGGTGTTCTTCCCCCAATGTACATAACTATCCCCATCATCACAGTTGCTCATGTTCTAGTTTTGTTAAGTATGATTTTACCATGAGAATTCTGTATATGGTCATTTTTCCTCCAATGTACACAACTGTCCCCACCATTTCAGTTGCTCATCTTCTATTTTCGTTACGTATGATTTTACCATCAGAATTCTGTATATGGTCATTTTAGTGGTGTTCTTCCTCCAATGTACACAACTGTCCCCACCCTTTCAGTTGCTCAGCTTCTATTTTCGTTACGTATGATTTTACCATCAGAATTCTGTATAGGCTCATTTTACTGGTGTTCTTCCTCCAATGTACACAGCTGTCCCCACCATCCCAGTTGTTCATCTTTTATTTTCGTTACGAATGGTTTTACTATCAGAATTCTGTATATGGTCATTTTACCGGTGTTCTTCTCCCAATGTACATAACTATCCCCATCATCACAGTTGCTCATGTTCTAGTTTTGTTAAGTATGATTTTACCATGAGAATTCTGTATATGGTCATTTTTCCTCCAATGTACACAACTGTCCCCACCATCTCAGTTGCTCATCTTCTATTTTCGTTACGTATGATTTTACCATCAGAATTCTGTATATGGTCATTTTAGTGGTGTTCTTCCTCCAAAGTACACAACTGTCCCCACCCTCTCAGTTGCTCAGCTTCTATTTTCGTTACGTATGATTTTACCATCAGAATTCTGTATAGGCTCATTTTACTGGTGTTCTTCCTCCAATGTACACAGCTGTCCCCACCATCCCAGTTGCTCATCTTTTATTTTCGTTACGAATGGTTTTACTATCAGAATTCTGTATATGGCCATTTTACCGGTGTTCTTCCCCCAATGTACATAACTATCCCCATCATCACAGTTGCTCATGTTCTAGTTTTGTTAAGTATGATTTTACCATGAGAATTCTGTATATTGTCATTTTTCCTCCAATGTACACAACTGTCCCCACCATCTCAGTTGCTCATCTTCTATTTTCGTTACGTATGATTTTACCATCAAAATTCTGTATATGGTCATTTTAGTGGTGTTCTTCCTCCAATGTACACAACTGTCCCCACCCTCTCAGTTGCTCAGCTTCTATTTTCGTTACGTATGATTTTACCATCAGAATTCTGTATAGGCTCATTTTACTGGTGTTCTTCCTCCAATGTACACAGCTGTCCCCACCATCCCAGTTGCTCATCTTTTATTTTCGTTACGAATGGTTTTACTATCAGAATTCTGTATATGGCCATTTTACCGGTGTTCTTCCCCCAATGTACATAACTATCCCCATCATCACAGTTGCTCATGTTCTAGTTTTGTTAAGTATGATTTTACCATGAGAATTCTGTATATGGTCATTTTTCCTCCAATGTACACAACTGTCCCCACCATCTCAGTTGCTCATCTTCTATTTTCGTTACGTATGATTTTTACCATCAGAATTCTGTATATGGTCATTTTAGTGGTGTTCTTCCTCCAATGTACACAACTGTCCCCACCCTCTCAGTTGCTCATCTTTTATTTTCGTTACGAATGATTTTACCATCAGAATTCTGTATAGGCTCATTTTACTGGTGTTCTTCCTCCAATGTACACAGCTGTCCCCACCATCCCAGTTGCTCATCTTTTATTTTCGTTACGAATGGTTTTACTATCAGAATTCTGTATATGGCCATTTTACCGGTGTTCTTCCCCAATGTACATAACTATCCCCATCATCACAGTTGCTCATGTTCTAGTTTTGTTAAGTATGATTTTACCATGAGAATTCTGTATATGGTCATTTTTCCTCCCAATGTACACAACTGTCCCCACCATCTCAGTTGCTCATCTTCTATTTTCGTTACGTATGATTTTACCATCAGAATTCTGTATATGGTCATTTTAGTGGTGTTCTTCCTCCAATGTACACAACTGTCCCCACCCTCTCAGTTGCTCATCTTTTATTTTCGTTACGAATGATTTTACCATCAGAATTCTGTATAGGCTCATTTTACTGGTGTTCTTCCTCCAATGTACACAGCTGTCCCCACCATCCAGTTGCTCATCTTTATTTTCGTTACGAATGGTTTTACTATCAGAATTCTGTATATGGCCATTTTACCGGTGTTCTTCCCCCAATGTACATAACTATCCCCATCATCACAGTTGCTCATGTTCTAGTTTTGTTAAGTATGATTTTACCATGAGAATTCTGTATATTGTCATTTTTCCTCCAATGTACACAACTGTCCCCACCCTCTCAGTTGCTCATCTTTTATTTTCGTTACGAATGATTTTACCATCAGAATTCTGTATAGGCTCATTTTACTGGTGTTCTTCCTCCAATGTACACAGCTGTCCCCACCATCCCAGTTGCTCATCTTTTATTTTCGTTACGAATGGTTTTACTATCAGAATTCTGTATATGGCCATTTTACCGGTGTTCTTCCCCCAATGTACATAACTATCCCCATCATCACAGTTGCTCATGTTCTAGTTTTGTTAAGTATGATTTTACCATGAGAATTCTGTATATTGTCATTTTTCCTCCAATGTACACAACTGTCCCCACCCTCTCAGTTGCTCATCTTTTATTTTCGTTACGAATGATTTTACCATCAGAATTCTGTATAGGCTCATTTTACTGGTGTTCTTCCTCCAATGTACACAGCTGTCCCCACCATCCCAGTTGCTCATCTTTTATTTTCGTTACGAATGGTTTTACTATCAGAATTCTGTATATGGCCATTTTATCGGTGTTCTTCCCCCAATGTACATAACTATCCCCATCATCACAGTTGCTCATGTTCTAGTTTTGTTAAGTATGATTTTACCATGAGAATTCTGTATATTGTCATTTTTCCTCCAATGTACACAACTGTCCCCACCATCTCAGTTGCTCATCTTCTATTTTCGTTACGTATGATTTTACCATCAAAATTCTGTATATGGTCATTTTAGTGGTGTTCTTCCTCCAATGTACACAACTGTCCCCACCCTCTCAGTTGCTCAGCTTCTATTTTCGTTACGTATGATTTTACCATCAGAATTCTGTATAGGCTCATTTTACTGGTGTTCTTCCTCCAATGTACACAGCTGTCCCCACCATCCCAGTTGCTCATCTTTTATTTTCGTTACGAATGGTTTTACTATCAGAATTCTGTATATGGCCATTTTACCGGTGTTCTTCCCCCAATGTACATAACTATATCCCCATCATCACAGTTGCTCATGTTCTAGTTTTGTTAAGTATGATTTTACCATGAGAATTCTGTATATGGTCATTTTTCCTCCAATGTACACAACTGTCCCCACCATTTCAGTTGCTCATCTTCTATTTTCGTTACGTATGATTTTACCATCAGAATTCTGTATATGGTCATTTTAGTGGTGTTCTTCCTCCAATGTACACAACTGTCCCCACCCTCTCAGTTGCTCAGCTTCTATTTTCGTTACGTATGATTTTACCATCAGAATTCTGTATAGGCTCATTTTACTGGTGTTCTTCCTCCAATGTACACAGCTGTCCCCACCATCCCAGTTGTTCATCTTTTATTTTCGTTACGAATGGTTTTACTATCAGAATTCTGTATATGGTCATTTTACCGGTGTTCTTCTCCCAATGTACATAACTATCCCCATCATCACAGTTGCTCATGTTCTAGTTTTGTTAAGTATGATTTTACCATGAGAATTCTGTATATGGTCATTTTCCTCCAATGTACACAACTGTCCCCACCATCTCAGTTGCTCATCTTCTATTTTCGTTACGTATGATTTTACCATCAGAATTCTGTATATGGTCATTTTAGTGGTGTTCTTCCTCCAAAGTACACAACTGTCCCCACCCTCTCAGTTGCTCAGCTTCTATTTTCGTTACGTATGATTTTACCATCAGAATTCTGTATAGGCTCATTTTACTGGTGTTCTTCCTCCAATGTACACAGCTGTCCCCACCATCCCAGTTGCTCATCTTTTATTTTCGTTACGAATGGTTTTACTATCAGAATTCTGTATATGGCCATTTTACCGGTGTTCTTCCCCCAATGTACATAACTATCCCCATCATCACAGTTGCTCATGTTCTAGTTTTGTTAAGTATGATTTTACCATGAGAATTCTGTATATTGTCATTTTTCCTCCAATGTACACAACTGTCCCCACCATCTCAGTTGCTCATCTTCTATTTTCGTTACGTATGATTTTACCATCAAAATTCTGTATATGGTCATTTTAGTGGTGTTCTTCCTCCAATGTACACAACTGTCCCCCACCCTCTCAGTTGCTCAGCTTCTATTTTCGTTACGTATGATTTTACCATCAGAATTCTGTATAGGCTCATTTTACTGGTGTTCTTCCTCCAATGTACACAGCTGTCCCCACCATCCCAGTTGCTCATCTTTTATTTTCGTTACGAATGGTTTTACTATCAGAATTCTGTATATGGCCATTTTACCGGTGTTCTTCCCCCAATGTACATAACTATCCCCATCATCACAGTTGCTCATGTTCTAGTTTTGTTAAGTATGATTTTACCATGAGAATTCTGTATATGGTCATTTTTCCTCCAATGTACACAACTGTCCCCACCATCTCAGTTGCTCATCTTCTATTTTCGTTACGTATGATTTTACCATCAGAATTCTGTATATGGTCATTTTAGTGGTGTTCTTCCTCCAATGTACACAACTGTCCCCACCCTCTCAGTTGCTCATCTTTTATTTTCGTTACGAATGATTTTACCATCAGAATTCTGTATAGGCTCATTTTACTGGTGTTCTTCCTCCAATGTACACAGCTGTCCCCACCATCCAGTTGCTCATCTTTTATTTTCGTTACGAATGGTTTTACTATCAGAATTCTGTATATGGCCATTTTACCGGTGTTCTTCCCCCAATGTACATAACTATCCCCATCATCACAGTTGCTCATGTTCTAGTTTTGTTAAGTATGATTTTACCATGAGAATTCTGTATATTGTCATTTTTCCTCCAATGTACACAACTGTCCCCACCCTCTCAGTTGCTCATCTTTTATTTTCGTTACGAATGATTTTACCATCAGAATTCTGTATAGGCTCATTTTACTGGTGTTCTTCCTCCAATGTACACAGCTGTCCCCACCATCCCAGTTGCTCATCTTTTATTTTCGTTACGAATGTTTTACTATCAGAATTCTGTATATGGCCATTTTACCGGTGTTCTTCCCCCAATGTACATAACTATCCCCATCATCACAGTTGCTCATGTTCTAGTTTTGTTAAGTATGATTTTACCATGAGAATTCTGTATATTGTCATTTTTCCTCCAATGTACACAACTGTCCCCACCCTCTCAGTTGCTCATCTTTTATTTTCGTTACGAATGATTTTACCATCAGAATTCTGTATAGGCTCATTTTACTGGTGTTCTTCCTCCAATGTACACAGCTGTCCCCCACCATCCCAGTTGCTCATCTTTTATTTTCGTTACGAATGGTTTTACTATCAGAATTCTGTATATGGCCATTTTACCGGTGTTCTTCCCCCAATGTACATAACTATCCCCATCATCACAGTTGCTCATGTTCTAGTTTTGTTAAGTATGATTTTACCATGAGAATTCTGTATATGGTCATTTTTCCTCCAATGT
>OW679201.1:121142050-121194109 GCA_940337035.1 Agriotes lineatus | reverse complement strand
TTCTAATTTTATCAAAATGGGATGTGTTTAGGTTTGTGTTCGTTTATGGTCCATAATTTTAAAATAGTTGGTGTCTAATAAAGGGTATTCTGCATTATTGTGTTCAAAAGCTATTTAACTGCAATTTTTAATAAAGCAAATTACGCAACACTGCGTCTTTTTAGTTATACTTACTGTTACAGGAAAACCCCCGTTTACTACACGTAACAAGCCTAAAAGTTTCGTAGGCCGAAAGAAAACGCTCGTTCGTGCTAGTCCAAATAATTCTATCTAGAAAGATATGGGAACAAATTCGGTTCATTTTTATGGGCGCTGCCTGATGCGTCTACCGGGAATGGAATGGGTGAACTCCACCAGGATAATTTTCCCTCAGCTACGGGAATTGTATTCTCAGCTACAAGATATTTTTTACCTTGCTAGATTTCTGAAAAACTTATCTTATGCCAGAATACAGTAACGGCCAGCTTTAGCTCCAAGAAGTACGTCGGAAAACTTGACGTGAATCTACATGCTGGTATCGAGATGTTTGTCTAGGGCTGCGTCGGAACAAAGGATAATAGCGAGACGATTGATGACGGAAAGATACGAGATGAAACTCCTTGGGAACGGAGTTCTAGATTTGTTGTGCTAAGTTTGACAAGATCAATTGCCAATGCCTTCTCCACTCGCATCAAAATCAGTGGCGGCGTCAGTTTTCAAACTGACCTAACAATATGTTGTTTAATTAATGTTATTTGAACAAAGGACTTCAAATTTCACAACAAGGTCGTATATAATCGCTGCAATGAGCTGATTTGATGGGATGTCAGCCTTAATAACAGTTGAGAACAGTTGATCATACCATTAGGGTACCACATATTTAACAAAATAATGTCACTGCATGCCGTTACTTAAATCATTTCGATTTTTTTTCAATTCCTTAAATCGCTCAATAGAACAATGTTTCTCTGCGTCATTCCCAAATGATAAGAAACCGAAAAGAAATAGTTTTCATCAAATTTATTAGGGAATATTCGAATTATTGATTGTAGATGTTTTAGATATTACTGTAAAAACAGAATTTATAAGAAATCATTACAAATTCAAACACTATGACACGGCAAACAGCAGTTGGTGATAAACAAAGTAAAATAATAACAATTTAAGTAGTTCAATGTAATTATATTTCGTATCAATTGCGAGATAGTTTACTTTGTCAACTCACAATTGGAAGTAGTTCCAATTAGGAAACGAGCCAACGGCTTTTAATTATTTGGGAACGTTCCACTTAATATATAATTATTAAAGAACCGCCAACTGACCTAACTTCTATTAATGGCGCATTTTAAACAACTAACAAATTGGAAAATGAATTTACTCTTCGCCGGAGCATGAGTGCAATAGCTAATCGCACAAGCAATTTTATGCAGGGCTATAAATTTCATTGCCTTCGGCATTTATGGCTATTAACAATTGCAATTAGCTAGCCAGTACAAGCGAGTCTTATACAAAGATCCTCGTTAAATTATCACTTATCAACTGTTATTAAACGCCATGACGGAAGGCCGGCCAGCTTCCATCCCGACAACTGCCACTTCCCAGCAAAAATTGGAACTAGATTAGAATAATTACCCAAGTTCAATACATGACGTTAACCCTAGTGATTTGCAAGCAGGTCGATGAATAAATCAGATCTGTTTATGCAGTCATGGATAGGCTATTTATATCAGAGTAGGCTTCTAGAAATAACCCATGGGATTTTTCTAATTCCAAGATCTCTTAAAGCTTACATTTATGTTCTGCGGTGGTAGGATAGTGTTTAAAATTCGTCCATAAAAATATATAGCTTAAAAGTTGAGATTTATAGTTTGGTGTTAAGATTTTTAGTTCAAAAGTCAACATGTCGGCTTTCTTCCATCACGATCCTGCAGAGCCAGACTGCCCTCTTAATTAAATTTTAAATTTCCAATTTGACAGGCGTGTGATTAGGTTTAACTTAATGAATATCCATTAAGAGCTTTATAGCTTTTATTTCCGCCACCTAAAGATATCTTACTCAGCCAGCTCTGCGTTTAATTACTTCCTAATCCGCTGTCCATTAAGTCTACAAAGAAACTGGTCATTAAGTTCACCAGGTGACTGGTATATCACAGATGGACAAGGAATTCGGAAAAGTAACCCACGGAGTAACTGCCCGATATTTATTGCAGTGGCGTGTTAGTTTGCGTACTGGTCGATGAAGTACACGATTCTGAAACTGAGATCGTTGTTTCCTGGAAGTCCTTGTCCTCCATCTTAAATAATTTGATACCCATCTTTCTGTCAATTTTTCTATATTAATTCATTAGTACTGATCTACCACATGGTATAATAAGACGATGTCTTTTACGATTAACTTAATAGTCGCCTCTCTGTCTTGCATTACAAAATACACTTTTTTAACGTTTTATTCAATTGTGACGGCTGTGGGTGCTTCACAGGCGTGTTCATCTTCACACGATTGGCTACCACACCTAAACTCACGGCATAATATTTTTGCTCTATCATACGATGTCACTGATTGCACATTTCCCTAATGTATTTAAACTGTTTTATTTGGAATCACTTTTCTTAATTTCTCGTTGCTGAACGCGCTTCATCTTGGTACTGATATTCCACTTCTCAGATTACAGCAACTATAGACTTGTAAATTAGCTATTTCAGAAGCTGAAAGAATTATTCTCGGAAAAATATCTCAAACTTGTCATGAATATAACCCAGTTGAAGTTCATAACTTTGTTTTCAAAATTGCCCATGTAAATGTTGCCTGTAAAAGGTGAGCTTCCTCATTTCCTATCTTTGCCTAGTATTTCTCCGCTACTTTCTGCATATTGTTAGTAATAATTATCGTCAACATCTTCAAATATCGCAACGCTACGCGAGTATATTTGAGGCTCCTCCAGATAGACTCGATGGAGACGGCGTCCAGTTCTTTAAATGATGTTTTTACCAAATACCATAAGCGCCAACAAGTCTTTTAAATTACAAGAAATATACTCAGATAATTGAAGAACCTTTAAACTCAGTTTAATAGGAGCAGGTAATAACACAATATCTGAAATACAGGCGTTAGCGGTAACGAAATCAGACAATAAATGATATAAACAGTTAATTGGATTTATTAAGCAATTCTGCATAAAATAGCCAGTACAAAAGTTCTTAGATGCGTTACTTGCGCGAAATGTGCACTTCCAAATAACAATGCCATATAGTAAAATGTAAAATAGCACACTAAGAACAGCTTTAATTTCTCTACATTGGTTGCGGTACGAATAACATTACCCCAGTGTTCATTAAGTCGTGGCTACTGATCTGAGAGATCGGGATTCTGCAGTGGGTAAGTTAAATATCCTCCACGCGGGCTCTTAGAGCTATGCTGTCTCAGATTGCGGATGCTGGCCGGAGGGGAATGCACGCCTTCCCAAAATCGAAAACGGAGTAATCAGTTACCCTGAATTACAGGCGTTATTTTATGGCCAGGACGGCTAACAATTTGTAATAAAGATCCGTCTAAAAGACATGGACCAACATACGTGGCCCAAGGCCAGAATACGCGTTAAACGAAGCTTCCTCGAAGAACCTCTTCATATACCAGAAGCTAATTACAGGATTGTCCCCGCGCTGAAGCCAGTTGAGGAAAAGAGCGCTATACCAGCCGCAAAACATGGTGTCGTGTCTTGAAAGATCGAAATCAGGGACGTCTGCCTATCGAGATAAGCAAATAAAAATACGCGGAACAAAACGAACTTCTTAAAATCGTTTAATGAAGCTTTCCGATAATATAGATAACCAAATATCAGCGCTAGCGGTCAGTTACGCTATATTATACCATAGCGACGCTTCAAATAAAGAAACGTTTACACGATCAAGAATTATGAACAAATTGAATTCTAATTACGTTTTTATACGTAAGGGTGGTGTAGCTTGAACAAACGTCCACGTACGATCAGTAAAGTTAAGCAACGCTCTTTCTGATCAGAACTTGGATGGTAGTTCCACGGCTGCTTCGCTCGGCGCCTCGTGGTACGGCTGCCACGGAAATAGTTGGTTCCAGATGTCATAATAACATCATGACAGTCGTTAGTGGAGTTGGAAGTCTCTATAAAATGTACAGCGACGCCTATAATTGGCCTAACGGCTGTTGGATGAGTACAATGTAAAATTAAAAAAATATATTACCAGTCCATGACATTGGTTTTCAATCTCTCGCCTGTGAATTTGACGATATGTCCAGCCCAGCTCCATTTTCATATAGCAATTGATTTTACAATGTTCTTCACACTACTCCTTTGCTGGTCATATATTGCGTATGGTTGAAATTCATAACTTTGTGTGCAAAATCGTCCGTAAAAATGTTGCTTGCAGAAGGTGATAAGGGTGAATCCCATTTTTCTTCCTCTTCTTCAGACGTGTATCCTTCAGTGTTGTACATTAATCGCCCTTCCCATTGTTGGCTATATTTTCCTATCGTTTTCCCGCAATTTTTGTAATATCATGAGACCTTCTCTTTGGTTGTTGGATTGTGCTGCAGTTACTACATCTAGAGCGCCATCGAATGAACTTAGTTGCCAATCTTTCGTCTACGCGTCTCTTAATATGTACAACCCAGCTCCATTTAGTGCAGCAATTGTTTTCACCATGTCCTGGACCTCACTTTTTTGCTAAGTATGTATAGCGCAGGTTTGAAATTCATAACTTGGTTTGCACAATCGTTCGTATAAATGTTGCTTGCAAAATGTTATAGGAATGACTTCCGTTTTTCTTCTTCTTGCTCAGGTATGTAGCGTCCAGTACTGGACATAATACTAACTTTTTTTTATTATGTTCCCCCAGCTTTCACTAGTGTTTTTCGCAATCTCTTGAATATCACAAGATCATCTCTTTGGTGGGCGCCCTATTCTCCTTTTATCACATCTAGGACACCAGTGAATCACCTTTCTGGCCAATCGCTCATCTATGCATCTGGTACTATGTCCGGCGTTTTTATATAGCAATTGCTTTTAGGATGTGCTTGATCAATTTTTTTTGCTGACCACGTTTTACGTATGTTTGAAATCCATAACTTTGTTCACAAAATCGTCCTTCGTAATGTTGCTTGTAAAAGGTGATAAGAGTGAATTCCATCCTCTTTCTCTTGTTCAGACGTGTATCATGCAGTGCTCGACATAATCCTCCCCCTTTTCGTTCGGTTTTTCCCTATCTTTCGCTAGTGTTTTCCTGCCACTTTTTGGATTATCTCTTTTGTGGGCGTGTTCTGTCCATTTACGTAGAAATTGCTTTTATGATGCCCTTAAACTCTCCCTCCCACTTCCTTGCTGACTGTGTATTGCTTGTAAAAGGTGATTAGGATAGATCTTGTTTAGGCGTGTAGCGTCGAGTGCTGGACAAATCCTCCCCGTTCTCATCCATGCTCTTTACGTTTCGCTAGTGTTTTCCCGACACTTTTTAAATATCATTAGATCATCTCTTTAGTGATTGGGCGACTTATGCTTCTTCTCTGAAGATATGTTTATCCCAGCTCTATTTTCGTATAGCAATTGCATCTACGTTGTCTTTGACTCCAGTTGTTTATCGTTTAGTGTAGATCTTCAACCTACTGCTAATATGTTCACAGGAACATATACGAGTCGACGATGTTGGAAAAAATAATGATGAAGTTTTATTATAGTCAGCGACGTGGAAACAAAGTTTAACTCCACATTCGAAGAAGAACCCTTTTAGGAGCTTAAAGTCTCTAGATCTCCAGAAAACTTTCAGAGCTGTTCAAAAATTAATTACAGTAATGGATACCAGAGCAGGGGCACACGTTCAAGTCCTGCTCCTGAGCTTAGCAACGTGACAAAACTAACGTGGTGGAAAATGTGACTTCCAGCCGTTTTTAACTTAGCTAATGTGCTTAGGTATGCGCATAATTAAACTTTGTAACCGCGTTGCAGTGGGCTTATCCTGGCAATTAATAACATAATTAGATATCGATAACTGTGAAAATCCAGCTGTCCAATCAGTGCAGACTTATCGATTGCTTAATTATTGGGGCTCCCACATGATTTAAATGCCCGGCGCGGCCTGGCAGAAAATAGTGGCCTTATCTTAATGTGTTTTTAGTATGATGTACGCTTTTTCTTCGGTTTGGAAGAAAGCCAATGCTGCGCCAATTATTAATGTGCTGACAAGCTGGAAGCAACGTGTTGCCGCATGTTTTCGGCGTTCCTAACGGTCTACATGTATGAATCCTTTGATACCTTCCCAGAACAGATTTCCGGAAATTATTTTTCAGGGGACTCTTTTTTCATTCACTGTTTCTGGCTAGGGCCGGCCAGAAGACTTAACGCAGTAAACTGAAAGCAATTATAAACAGTATTAGTAATATCTAATTGATGTGCTATTAAAATGGTTTGACTTTAAATGAGTCATCTTACTTCACAAATAAAAAACTAAATTATTGCTTCATGGCAAATTAAAGAATTAGCCTCTTAGAAAGCACATAAATTATTATGGCACGCAAGACTCTTGTATTTTAATTAAAATTTTACGCTGTATTCTTCTTTAGTTTAGAGACTAACCGTTGTAGTAAAGACAACGTAGCAGTTATGCGCCTTGTTTTAAGAATTCAATTAGCGTTTGCGCTATTACCTTAAAACATTATGGGAACGGCACTGTACTTTCTATTAATTTTAACGGGTTTTGTACGGAATGGCATGCAGAAAATAAAAAGTATTCCTTTATATTACAACTTAATTGGAATCGCAACAGGGTTGCAGCTTTTTACATTTTTGCAAATCATAAAAATTCAAATTTGAAGCATCATTTCTCAGCGGTGGAGCAGATCGTCCTAGCAGAACGTCGCGATTCAGCATTCTGGTGTAATTGATTGCCTTCCTCCATTTGCTGCGTTATGAATTATTCCATTATGAAACTGAAATTAACTTGTTAGTGCCATAATACGGCTGTTTATGTTGCAGGTATACAGAGCCTTTGAAAAACGCACAGAAATGTTTCGCGGACTTTAATAAGCCAATTTGCATGGCAACGGCCTGTTCGCAGAAGAATGCAGCGCAGAATTATTCATCACTTTGATTTACATGAATAATTGCAAAGCGCAGACGTCGTTTTTCATTTTTTGGATTTGCTGGCCGACTGGTCGTTGGATTTTATTAACGAATAAACTTTGTAGTTAATTTGCACAGCGCTGGGAACAGGCTGAAACGCGCGTTTTAGAAAAGAAGATGTAATCTTGATGGGTTCAAAGGTTGGAAGATTTAGTTCCAGGATATCGGCTTACAAACGTGTGAAGAAAAGATTGTTAGAAATGTCACCGGGAAAGCAAGTCAGTTTCATGTGCAATTTGTTTACACCCTCGCTTGCATAAGCACAAAACAGCCAAATTTTTGAAACCAGGCATGTAAAGCAAGCAAGCATTGCATTTAGCAGTATGTGTTCGGGATAATAGTACTTACAAGGGGTCTTATCGCCGTTGATCTACCTGTAACACCTGTAATACCGGTACCGGGCACCTGTTATCCGAATACTAATCAGAGTAGTGAGCACCAACTGACATCATTCCAAATAGCAACTAATTCTCTCCAGGCATTTGTGGGAAATGAGCATCCCAAGCTAACCAGGTACGCTTCTTATACTACTAATAATTGCTTATCCGGTCAAGGGTTGGAAATGATCTCGCCGGATGCTCACTATTCCCAGGCACATAATAAACTATATAGCAGAACCAATTGGGCACCAAACCAACAATAACAATGAGCAACAACAAAGCTCTGTACAAACCAATACAGCAATATCAGCAATGAAACAGTGCCCATTTTAGCTGCATAACAGAACCACACAACCTACGTTGCCAGACTATAGTTTCTGTTACAGACCATATTCTTTCATAATTTCTAGTAATCTACATACATTACCACAAGTAACACTTCAAAAATTGCATTGGAATACCCCTTTGTGGTAACAAATTTAACATCCACCCGCACACACGTTCGGCTACTAACTCTCCAGTCTGAGATTTTTAAAAGCAACCCCAGCCCTTGAAATAACTTTCAGTTCTTAGAACTAATTCAAACTTAATATATTTAAGCTGTTGATTTATTCGAATGCGTATAATAATGAAAATGCTAATAAATCAGAGACTGCAATATTGCCAAACACAAAATAAATGGGTAGAAAAGTAAATAACGGGTGTCCCGCGGCAAATTTCATTTTTAAACTTGAAATAAATTTTTTATTTTTTCAAGTATTTTATTGAAAAAAATTGCAAAATAAACCTCAATCTTTGGGAAATTATATGTGAAACAGCACATCCGCCAAATGACGCCCCTCACGTCGTACCACTTCTTCCAAACAAACCTGAAAATTGCGCATTACACGCATAAGCATAGCACGTGTAATTCCACGAATTTCTCGGGTGATGTTCCGCTTTAACACATCCACAGTGGGTGCTGCATTCTCGTAGACCACAGAAAGTTACTGATCATTTCCAGGTATCGTTCTGACTTTTCCCGAATCGCATAATTTTTAAGAGAGGGACTCTAAATTGGCCTCCGCGAAGCTCTGATTTAACTTATTTTGACTTTTTGTTGTGGGGATATCTCAAATCAAAAGTCTACGAGAATGTACCAGCCACTGTGGATGTGTTAAAGCAGAACATCACCAGCAAAATTCGTAGAATTACACATGCTATGCTTATGCGTGTGATGCGCAATTTTCAAGTTTGTTTGGAAGAAACGGCGGTACAACGTGAGGGGCGTTATTTGGTGGATGTGCTGTTTCACAAATAATTTCCCAAAGCTTGAGGTCTATTTTGTAATTTTTTTCAATAAAATACTTGAAGAAATAAAAAATTTATTTCAAGTTTAAAAATTAAATTTGACGCGGGACACCCGTTACTACAAGTTATTAGAAATATAGGTATATTATAGTAGATCTTTGATCTTATGATCGACATGGATCTAGTGTCTGCAAAAAGTACGTTTTTAAACTTCAGTTTGACATTTAGCTTCTTTAATGAATTTTTTTTACTTTTTAAGTGTAGTCAAATCGTCGAAGAAAATAATAACATGTTAAACTACAATGATTGCAGATGAGAATTTAGTCATGTATAAAAGTGCAATAATTTAGTACGATTTGTATCTTTGTAATATAATAAAAAATGGTTAAAAAATAATACACTAATATGTTGAAGCAATCGAAAAATGGTATTTTATGTCATAGTTCCACTGAATTTGAAGATAATTCCGTAGTATTTCTTAATAGATTCGTTGTATTTTATAATGATTTTGCATAATTGTTTAATAGTTCTATAATAAACAAATAAACAACTATGTTTTCGCCACAAAGCAAAATCGCCACATATAATTCAGCACATTAGGAGAAGCGGTTACTAATACTCGTAGAAGAAAACAGGCTCGGGGGATAAAATTAAAATTGCTTTGATTTGCAGAATGTTCGCCTGACCTACCCAAAAGCGGAAAGAGGCAAATTTTATTGCAAATAAAAAAATTCGCTGCACATGTATCAAATACCAAAGAAGTGTATCTTTGTGTATCATTTTGGACAGAACTGACAATGGGCAGTTGATCAACCAAGTATCAGTTATATAACTTTTTGAAGCACCAGCTACGTGTTTCAAAATCGAAACAGTGCAATACATTTGCCATAGCTACAATAATTAAGAGGGGGGACATCCGGCTGTTCAAGAAGGTTTTAAGCAAAACTGAATACGTTTTGCTGTTAATTCAATGCTTTTATTAATTGAAATACGTAGAAAACTCGCTATAGAGTCATACAACTGAGAAGCTCAGAATTCTTGAAAATACATTTTTATGACAAAACTGGTCAGAAGCTGATCTGAATATTTTGTTCTGAAGTAAATTGCGAGTAGGTGAATTTATTTGCAATACCATGCCCTCAAGATTGTTGGTATTGGCTTTATGCAATTTGGGTAAGCAGTAGAAGAACGGGATACGAGAGTTTTCTGTTATTAAATTACGGATGATAGTATGTATATTTCAGTATTTTTGAAGAGTTATTGCACATTCCCCTAAAGTATGGCGTGGGCGTTTCTGACAATTGTCAGTGAGATGTTTTTGCTTTCAGAGGAATGCTGAATTTTTATAAAATCTAAAACAACTTTGATGTGTTGCTTTTTATCATCCACTACATTACAGTTGCGTTTGTCAGCCTTCCAGTTAATTAAATGATTTATTCTGAAGTTACATTGTTAAGATTCTTGTGTAAATAAATTTCGCATTTTCCAGTATTGAATTTCTGGTGTTGTAACATGCGTTTAGCTTTTTCAGGAAAACCTGAATATTCAAAGACGTGTTTAAAACCCAGATGTTTAAATTTATCGTCTTTCGTTGGATGTAAAGTGTTTCTACTGACCACATGTCTTGTTTGGAATTTGTTCATCATGATGGTAAACTAATTAAGTGAAGTAATATATGAACGACACTGTCTTTCCCACAAAAAATTAGTTCTATGTTATTTCTTAATAATTTGAAAAATGTTATATGTATTTCCGACACTCTCCTAATAATTGTATGGCATTTCATAATAATGTCTTAGTTTTTCATAACGATTTCTTTGCATTTTCTAATAACTTCATAGCATTTCGTAGTAGTAATTTCATAACAATTTTTTAATATTCCTTAATAATTTCATGGTATTTTGTGATAATTCTTAGAATTTTATAGTAGCATTATAGCATGTCATTGAGTTTCCTAAGAATTTTATAACATTTTCTAATAATTTCATAGCAGCGTTCTAGCATTTCACAACAATTTGATAATAGTTTAAAAATGATATACCTCTCATAATAAGTTTTCTAATAATTCTAAAACAATGTTGTACTTGTTCATAATAATTTCATAGTGGTTTCATAACACTTATAGGACCAATCATTTCACAACAATATTCTAACATGCCATTGAATTTCATAACATTCTTTAATAATTTCATAGCAGCGTTCTAGCATATCACAGTAATTTCATAGTAGTTTAAATATGATATACCTATCATAATACGTTTTCTAATAATCTCATAATGTACTTTTTATAGTATTTTCTTGTCACTTATTAACGATTTCATAATAATAAAGTTTCATAATATAATAGTTCAATAATTTCATAACAGTTTTTTAATATTCCATAATAATTTCATGGTAGTTTCTAGTGGGTCAATGAGTTTCATTTCCTAACATTTTCTAATAATTTCACAGCAGCGTTTTAGCATTTCATAATAATTTCATAGTGGTTTCGTTACACTTTGTAACACTTTTATGGAACTAATAATTTCATAACGATATTCTAGCATGACATTGAATTTCATAACATTTTCTAATAATTTCATAGTAGCATTATAGCATATAATAATTTCATAGTAGTTTAAATATGATATGCCTATCATGCGTTTTCATAATAATGTACTTCTTTATAGTAATTTCTTGGCATTTCTTAAGAATTCCATAACAACAAATTGTGCTAATAGTTTCAATAATTTTATAAAGAGATTTTAATATTCCATATTAGTTGCGTTGTATTTTGTGATAATTCCTAGAATTTTCTAATAATTTTATGACAAGATCCTAGCATGTCATTGAGTTTCAGAAGAATTCTATAACATTTAATAATAACAAAATTGTATAATAATTTTATGGTACTTCTAAATAGTTTCAGTAATTTTATTAAAAAACTCAAATTGCCATAATGATTTAATTCTGGTTTCGTTGTATTTTGTAATAATTTATATAATTTTCTAATAATTTTATAACGATATTCTAGCAAGTCATTGAGTTTCATTTTATAACATTTTCTAATAATTTCACAGCAGCGTTCTAGCATTTCACAATAATTTCATAGCAGTTTAAAAATGGTATACTTATAATAGCTAATAAGTTTTTTAATCATTCCATAACAATGTGGTACTTTTCAATAATAATTTCATAGCATTTCATAATAATTTCATAGCACTTTATTATGATATCTTAATACTTTCATATTGGTTTCATTACATTTTCTAACAATTTTATAGAACTAATAGTTTCACAACAGTATTCTAATATGAGATTGAATTTCATACCATTTTCTTATAATTTAATAGCAGCGTTACGGCATTTCACAATAATTTCATCGTACTTAAAATATAATAATTTCATTAATCTGCTTTTTTATAGTAATTTTCCAGCATTTATTAAGAATTCCATAATTACAAAATATCATAATAATTTCATAGAACTTTAAACAACTCCATAGCAAGGTTTTATTATTTCACAATAAAGACGTAGTAGTTCTTAATAGTTTAATAATTGTATAGTATAATACCTTTTTAATATGTTCGTAATCATATTGTAGCATGCCATTGAATTTCATAACATTTTCTAATAATTTCAATGCAGGGTTCATAGTAGTTTGAAGATGATATACTGTAATAGTACCTCGCTTTATAAATAATAATAGGGTTTATAAAATATAAAAATTTTTATTATTAGCAAGGGATACTACACTTTATAAATTGTTAAGTTTCAATTAAGAACCTGCTTGTCAAACTCAGGGCAAATTAAAATAATGTAATATTTATTAGCACAATTAAATGGTTTATTGCTCTTTCCTTATGTCATTTATTTGCAATAAATTATTACTTAGCACCGGTGAACATGACACAATTCTTAACTTAGGTCGGTTCATAAAATAAGGTGAACACTTTTTATGACAAATAATTCGTGATATGACAATTACTTTCTGATATTAGAGCAAATTCACTGTTCCCAACTGACGTCTAAATAACCTCTCAATTTAGTGCCGTAAACAAGATGATCCGTCAATGCAAAAATAGCGTAAATTTGAATTTTAAACACCAAAATGGCAAGAATGCATTAGGTAAATACGATTAATTCTGTGACGTACAACGGCTAACCTCGTTTTGTTTCTAGTGTGACGTAAACCCACGCACGATTTGCTTTTGTTCAATTTCCGGCGAAAACTGCAAATTCCGCGTCAACTCGCACTTTTTACGGACGCCAGCTAAATTACTCGAAGCTGGATGGACCTGGGTTCTGGAAACACGTTGAACTTCTCGGCAAAGGTTTATTCTTGACGAATGTCAATTTGTATGAGGCTGCTGCTTCTAGGTTTCTGACGAAGTCCTGCGCTGTTGGTTGGCACACTGGACAGACGCCACGGCAAATACTTGCTTGGAAATGGCTTGCTGGCTCGATGTGGCACAAAAAATCTGCCTTCCGATGTCTGGAACTCCCTCAAAATCGTCCCTGAAGTTGGGTCGCACTCAATGACGCACCAGGTGGAAACTTGCTGGCGTAATTGCACTATCTTGGGGGCTCATGCACTTGGGAAAATTACACAGATGCGCGGCAACTTGGTGAATAACTTTACACATAAACTGGCTTCACAAAAGACTTTTTATTCATAATTTTATACAATCAATGTGGAGCTCAATTTGCCCCAACATGAAAAATTTAAGCTTATTTGACAATTGACTTTCTCATAACTTAGCAACTATATTTTCATATGTTTAAAAGAAATTAGGTTTGATCACATGTCTGAACTTATGGACTACAGTATTGATGTCATGTCTTTGCATTTTCACTAAAATTGCCTTTTTCTTGGAATAAATGTCACTACACTTTGCTCTGCTTTTAATTTTCACTTTGGTTTATAATGTACTGATAAACCTGAGTTTATTTAGCATCTCACTAATTGCGTTTCGATCGGTTGCCTTAAATCTTTCCATTGCTCTTTGAAATAATTATTTTTTCCCGCTGCTGATCATGTAAGTTAGTGATACAGCCTTAGTAACAAAACGTGTAAGTCGATGATTATATTTGTTTGCTGCTTTTTCTTGACAACGGAACTTAATATTAAGTTCCTAGGATAATAAAATTAGCAAAGCAAGATGCAGATTTAGACGTTTTGTTTATAAATTGCAAGTGTTTATGTGACATGTGACACTCACAGGTAACACGACTCACGAAAACTAATCCTGGTGACAGGTGACAAACCAAACGATTTTTTCAAAAATCTAGGAAAATTTCGATAAGCAGCGGGAAAAATATAATAAGATAACTCGAAATGTATCGCCTATTAACATTTTCGGCTGGCAACAAGCCGCGACTTCGTCTTGGCTTTTACTTGCCTACCTCAAATGTTAATAGGGCCTTACATTCCTTGTTACTTAAATAGTTATACTCGCACTTTTTTTCGCTTGCCTTTCAATCAACTTGCTGTTTGCTGGCTTATAAACTTTTAATACATAACGCTCATAAAATTTATGTATTTAACAAATCATGTTGCATCATTTTATTCACATTACGTTTGACGTTACTAAGCTCAAATCCGACAGTTACAAATTAAATTGCATTGGACCTTCCGAACATTTATCATATCTGAAACTCTGAACGTAACCCTTCTGAAACCTGCCTTATCTCATGCTAACTTTTATTCCACAAATTATTAGTTATTGCTGCTCACATCAAGTGCATTTATTAATATAAAATACTGATTATCTTGCAATAAATGAAATATTTCATTCTGTGCTCATTTTGACCTTATTGATTTAGTTAATTAGGCAATCAGAATTGCTGTGGGCAGTAAACCATTACAATACATATTATAATAACTCGAATGTTGTACTTTTTTATAACAATTTCATAGCATTTCTTAATCATTTCATAATGATTTGATAGTGGTTCTGTTGTATGTCGTAATAACTTCATAGGACTTTTAATTACACTATAACAATGTTTTATTATTTCACACTAATTTCAAAGTAGTTCGCAACAGTAATAATAATAATTTCATAATATTCTAATAGTTTGAATACCTATCATAATAAGGTTTCTAGTAATTTCATACCAATGTACTTTTCATAATTTGTTAATATTTTATAATAATTTGATTGTGGTTTCGTTATATCTCGTAATAATTTTCTAGAATTTTAATTAACTCCATATCGTTTTCACGTTAATTTCGTAGTAGTTGGAAATAGTTTAAAAATTATGTATTGCACTGGTTCCTGGTTGCAGTGCCTTTAATATTAAATGAACCTTCAAGTATTGATATTGGTCAATTCTATTGAATTACAAATTGCCCTTTTTTGTATTCTAATGTCAATAATTACTATTATAGATAGCTCCTGAAGACTCAGGCGTGAATTCTTCTATCTAGTTATATGCTTTCTGAAATATTGATGTTCTAATATCTTAATTCTCATTTACATAAGTCACAATACTTATGTCAACCAACTGTCAAAAACAAATTTAAAATTCTAATGACAAATGCCCAGTCTTTTGAATGGTACACAATAATATTAAAAAACAGAGTAAGTAATTATTTCTTAATTAATTTCAGCTTTTTCTTGTCTTTATTTAGTTTATAGTTAGGATTTTGATAAGAAATCAACCACCTTGTACTTTGCTCACACAACGTTCCAGACAGCAACCTCTTCCTGATCTGCAAATCGACCCTTTCAAGCACCTTCCTGCAATGCACTGCTCACAGACAGATCGCACATCCCCACCGTCGAATATTAGCAAACTCCAAATTCTCTACAGCAACCAGCAAACAGAGCAAACTTGGAAATCTACCTGCTACAGTAAACTACCACCCTCCTGGAATGCACCTCCTCTCTCCAACGACACCCTTCTGGAAGCTCCACTCAGCAACAAATAGCTTGACGTAATCCCATTTGATTAATGTTACATGTCAAATGTAATCTCTGCAATAAAGCTGCCCCAATATGTTTTCTTAATTATTCATTTGTATAAAACAATTACCATATACCAATAATCTTCATAAATTAATTCTTCACTTCTTCTGGTTATTTATTTAAATTCAATTTTATTTCACCTCGTCGATTTGTGTTGTTACCCTTTATATTATCCAAACATTACTCAAATAAAACAGGGCTATATTCAATATTTTAATTAGACCAAAAATCGTTTTTCTGCATTTTTCAGTTTGTTTATCTTAATAATTAGAAGCAAATTTCATAACTGCCTCATTTCCCTTTTTATACACTCTAGTCTTTTCTATTTGAGTTAAACCTACTAAATTTTATATTAAAATTAGCATTTGTCATATTTTATCAATATTACTTTATTTTCAAATCCACCTGTTTTTCAAATAACTATGTTCCATTCACATATCCGCCTTATCCCCGAATAAATCCAAACCATTTCAACCCACTGTAATCTTCAAATTTTAACAAATTTGATTCCAATACACATTTAGGGTTGTATCATAACAATATCATAATAAGTTTTCTTTATAACTTCATTTTAATATTCTAGTATGTCATTGAATTCCATAATAATTCCATAACAGTTTCTAATAATTTCATAGAAGATGTCTAGAAATTTACAATAATTTCATAATAGTTTAACAATGGTATAGTTATCACAATAAGTTTTCTATTAATTTCATAACAATTTTTGAATATTCCATCGTAATTGAATGTTGGTTTGGTTTTGTGATAATTCCTAGAATTTTCTAATAATTTTATAACAATATTCTATAATGTCATTAAGTGTCATAATCAGTTCCTAACATTTTATAATAATTTAATAGCAACTCTTCGCCAATTCCCAATAATTCCATTCTTCTTTTTCTTAAGGTGCCGTGTTCATCAGTGCAGGTTGGCGACCATTTTCTCATAGTCTTCTGGATGTTTGGCTGTTCTAGTTTGTGTGTGTGTGTGTGTCCATTCCGGTCCAATCTCATATATGTGTAAGCCATATTCTTCTTCTAGGTCCGCTTTTTCCTTCTATTTCCCCTTGCATGGTTACTTGCAGGAGGTTGTATTCGTTATTCCAGTATATATGTCCAACGTAAATGGTTTTCCTTTTTTTATTATTCGTAACTGTTCTTTCTCCCAACCTATCCTTTTCAGTACTTCTTCATTGGTAATATGTTCGGTCCATGATATACGCATCATTCTTCGGAATATCCATACTTCGAATGCTTCATTCCTTTTTCGGTGCTTACCGTTAACGTCCATACCACGACTTCATGCTGAATATATGTAGCACCAAACAAATGTAAGTTGTATTGCAAGGTGCAGGCTTCGATCGGTGAGTAGTCTCTTAATTTTCAGGAAAGTTGCTCTTGCCATCTGTATACGTTTTCGCATCTCTAAATTTGGGTCAAGGTTTTCTGTCAACCAGCACTCGAGATATTTGATTTTTGGAACCATTTCGATTCGCTTGCCATGCGACCTGATTTCTGTTTGTACCTGAGTGTTTTTGCTGAATACAATTATCTTCGTTTTGTTGTTTATGTTTAGGCCGAGTGCGTCTCCTTCTTTAGGTATGGCATTCATAAGGCGTTGCAGTCCATCTGGGCTGTCTGCTAGAACCACTAATACATCGGCATGGTTATTTAGAAGTTCAGCATTGATTTTAATACCATCCTAGAGGTTTTGCTGTGTCGAATGTTTTCGTCTAGTCGATGAACTTTAGTGTACGTGGCTGATCAGACTAATGAGTCAGAATTGGTCACATCTCTTTGCAGTTCCTTTTTTTGATATCGTGAAGAATGTCGATTGTAGCCAGTAATTTGGGATATCCTATTTTTAATGAATTAAGTTGAAAATACGTAGCGAATTCCTTGTAAATTTTGTCGGGTGCAGCAACCTTGTCATGCTTTGTGTTTCTAAGTGCTTTTATAATTTCTGCTTTTAGTATCTCCGGAACATGTGCGGCACTTTCTAGTTGTGCTGTTTCAGTTCTATGGTCATTAAACATATCATCCTCTATATAGTTATTTCATGTATTTTTCAGTACGTTTTTGTATGTAATGAACTGATTACTTGATTAAGAATCTTATTGTGTCGTACTTTACTAGTATTACGAGTGATTTCTCTGAGCAGTTTATGTTTATGTTGCTTTCTCTGTGCTTCTTCTAATTCTTTGCATCAGTCGTTCATTAATTGTGTTTTAGTTTCCGGATTTTTTTTTGAATTGTGCTTTGGACCTCCTGAAGTTTGAGAGTTATTGTTTTTGAATATTCTATCATCCATCAGTTTCAATATTTCTGTGTTCGTCCAGAGTTTCTTCCCGTATGATCAAGTGTTGTCCAAGGTAGTAGTTTGGACCTTCGAGAGAGTCATATTTTTTTCCATATGGTTTTTATATCTTCTGCATTGTCTGTCAATTGTTTAGTGGACGTTTTTGGGTTTTCATTTACCGTCTCTGACTTTGCCCTGCAATACGGGATCTTTTAGTTTTTCTATATTCAGTTTCTTTACTAGCATACGCTGATGACGTAGTACTTTTGGCCAGGACAAGACGCGAGCTAACCCAAGTATGTCAGAAGTTTATAACAGCAGCAGAAACAGTAAACCTGAAAATAAACGAAAGCAAATCCAAATTTATGGAACTAGGACCAACAGAAAAAGCACAAGAACAAAAGGACGATTTGATAGTAGAAACAGGACCAACAAACAGGATAAGGATAGAAAGAGTTAAAAAATATACATACTTAGGAACTGTCATAACCGAGACGGGGGACGAAGAGAAAGAAATTGAAGCAAGATTAGCCAAAGGGGATAAATGTGCAGGGGCTCTAAACAAAATAATAAAATCTAAAAGCGTATCTAGGAAAGCTAAAATCCATCTATATAAAACAGTCATAAGACCAACGGTACTGTATGGGAGCGAAGTGTGGATCCTTAATAGAAAAGAGGAAACGAGAATAGATATATGGGAGAGGAAAATCTTGAGAAGAATATTTGGAGGGAAGAAGGAAGGAGAAATATGGTTAAGACGATCAAATGAGGAAATAAAGAACCTTTACAAACAACCAGAGCTCAGTAATCAAGCTAAAGCAGCAAGGCTGAGGTGGCTAGGGCACTTAGAAAGACAACCAGAAAACAGGATTCCTAAGAAGCTAATGGATACAAACCTAGGAGAAACGAGAAGAAGAGGAAGGCCGAGAAGGAAATGGTTAGACGCAGTTAAAGAAGACCTGCGAGAAAAAGGGATACAGGACTGGAAGACACTAGCTAAAGACCGGAAGAGATGGAGGGAAACCATCAAGCTATGGGCCTAAAAGGCCTGAGTACAGCAACTATATATATATTCAGTTTCTTGTGCAAGAGCTGTTGTATCTTTTTCAACGTTATGTTGATGCTTCCTACCACAATATTGTGATCAGATCCCACAGGATATGTTCTTGCCCCATGTAGTCCATTTCCATATCTTTTGTCTGTCAAAATATAATCAATCTAATCTTTATCGTGTTGGGGAGACGCCCCTGTGTATAGCCTTCTTGGTGGTAGTTCGAACCTGGTGTTTGAAATAACCATGTTTTATTCTTGACAAAATTGTATAAGTGCTTCTCTGGCTTTCTGTACTCCTAGGTCGTACTCGCCCACTATGTTCCCAACTGCACCCTTTTCCACTTTAGCATTAAAGCTTCCCATTATAATAACAACTTATTCTGTATTAATCTGTATTAAGTTTATGTTTTTCGAATTCCCATTTATCTGTAATAACATTGTTCGGTCTGAGAATGGTACGAAATTGGTCACTGTTTTTCTAATCTTTTTGTTAATCATTATTTCTGCTCCATTCGGGCGATTTGTTGTGCTAATCTTTCGTTCTTTCCAATTGTGCGGTTTCCTGCTATATACAAGGTTTTCATGTTCCATGTGCCCATTTTTATGGTATACCTATCATAAGGGGTTTTCTCAGCATTTATTAATCATTTCGTACAATTTCTTAATATTTTCATAGTAACTTAACATTTCGTAATCGTGGTATAGTATTTAATGATATTTTCATATGGCTGCATAAGAACTGTGTACCTAGTGTTTCATAGTAATGCCATAATACTATAAATTTATTTTTAAAGTGTCATTATTGTCACGAACATTACTGACATTTATAAACATAGTATTATCATTGGTCAGAGTTGGGAATTAGCACATGGGCCATTCTTCACAAGAATTTGAATATTTATAAATGCAATTATGTAATTTAATTTGTATTTTTTATAATATACTAAGAAATATTGGAAATTGCAGTATTCCTCTTGCTATATGATTTGTTATATTTTTAATAAGAAATCTGTTTTCTTTTTTTTCTCATTTTCCGGCAATGTATACAAACTTGCAAAAAATCTAAAAAGGTTGATTGAACTACCATGGATATTTTTCAATATTTTATTATCCAAAAACCGGGAAACAAGCAATATTCAGTTCGGGACAAGAGTTTTAAGTTTGCAATTGATTTGATTATTTTTCAGTTTTTCGGCTAATAAAATAGTAAGCCTAATATTCCATTTACGAAAATAACATTAAAAAATGGTGTGATTATTTTAGAAAAAAATAGTAAGCTGATTCGCCAATGTCTGTAAGTAGAATTTGCCCTGAATTTATAGTAGGATTATATTTTAAAAAAAATTGTTGAGTAAGAGACATGGTACAGAGACGTTGTAAGAAGCTGCCAATAAGTAAAAGCTAAATTCGATATCTGTTCAAATTGTTAATATATTATAAACATTCTATGACCATTACTTCGAGCCCTTAAATAAGCTATTGGATTGTTTTATAATCTTATAAAATTAATGTCCAACTCCCTCTTGATCCCAAATTGTAATTATTAGAACACTTAGGAAATATACATTCTTAAGAGAAAATAATTTTTATTCTATGCTGGAATTTCCAGATTATATGAAAAACGAATCACGTTTCTATTCTGTTTTAATGAATTCAAAAATTAATATGGTTGCAGCGTCTGTTGAATGATTTATTTTCATTTAGCTTCAAATAAATTTGTCCTGAAAATAAACGTATATCGTCTTAATATTGCTTAATCCAAGATAATAATTGCAGTCACTTTGCAAATATCCAGAGGTAAGCAGCACTTTTTACTATTTTAATGTTTCTTATTTCTAAGGCTATAGGAACTATAGAATTGCAATATCAGCTAAATCAGTTTCCCAGATTGAGAACAATTTATTGCTCCGTTGCATGCAACAGCGACAAGCCCACAAAATGGTTTGATTAACCCCGCCATGTTCCCGGAACCCTTTACGGTAATTGAGCATCATTGAGCCGCTCCATGGTACCATTATTTTCCAAATGACGCGTTGCTGTTCCATGAATTCCTTTAATGTTTCCATTAGACACTGGTAATTTTCAGGTTGAGAGAAAGAGAGAACACAATAGAAATTTTTTTATCAATGGACTGGACACAGAATCGACCAAGCCCAGGGCTCGAGCGTGATGTATGAAAATTCGGGGATAATCTGGTATTAAACCGAATTAATGGTCCTGCGAAGTCGCGGGTTACGTGATGAAACGCAGATCCCAAATGATTAACGAGCGGCTGTAATTCCATTGATCTCTCCATCCACACGCCTAGCATCGAGGGCAAACACCATTCAGGGTTTAAAAACTGGTTAAAAGAGTTTAGTGAAGAAATACGGTTCGGATTA
The DNA here is from genome assembly GCA_940337035.1 of Agriotes lineatus. Taxonomy (NCBI): domain Eukaryota; kingdom Metazoa; phylum Arthropoda; class Insecta; order Coleoptera; family Elateridae; genus Agriotes; species Agriotes lineatus. The sequence goes on along the minus strand of OW679201.1, from coordinate 121,172,627 downwards.
AGTCTGTGATTTAGTACTGTACTTACCTTCAAAAATATTCAGAGAAACCTACATTCACAAAAGGCGAGATTCATATTTTGATATGTCCAGAACAAGTTGGACTATTGTTGACTGATATATACAGCATGTCCCATGAATTGAGTTTGCAAGAAGGAAACACATATTTTTCTAACTTAAGAAAAGTTCGACTTTTCCATATCAATTTACATCAATTTTAGTTAGTAAATTACATACTTTTTAATACATTTTAAAATAGTTTTTTTTTAAATATAAATTTAGTTAGGAAATGGCTTACTTCTTTCTCCACAATCTTTAAAATGAATATTGTCACTTTTATTAATGTAAGAAACTGACTTTGTAGACGTCTGTCACGTGTGGAAACTTGGTTATTCCACACTTGGTAGACAAATAACTATTTTGGTGTTACACACTCTCGTGCAGTACAATAACAAATGTTCGTTCTTTCCTAGGTTTATTAGTTGCGAATGAGAGACAACAATGAGAAACCTTTTCTCTCAGTATGGAGCTCAGCTGTATAAGGAGTAAACCTTAACATTGATAAAAAATGCATCTAAGACACATCTCTTATTCTAAGTACATCTCCTGCCTCATGCAGGTCTTCCTGTGCTTCCAATTACGCATTGATACAGCACACAAAACAATTTCCTTCACAAAGACTCTGCTCTACGTCGCCACAATTCAGCACGAACACAAAACGCCTTTTGAATCTAATTTCACCCGGCTTTACATATGGTCAATGTCCATGGAAAGGCTAATCCACGGCGGTGAGGGGTGGGCACGGTCAGCTGTTCCTCCGTCTCTTAAAGACGAAGCGGGGCTTCCTGCTTTAATCCTGAAGGTCAGATGCAGCTAGGTCAGGGGTGCGCCTGGGGGAGGACGCTTGTATTGATCTCAGCAGCTGTGGGGGCGTCGCTCGTCTGGGCTGCACTCGCACCGAATGGGTGCCAATTCCTGGAGTCTGAGTTTCAAGGATTGTTTACTTCGTCCCAGGATACGGGAAGCAGTTTCGGCTTTCGCCGAGGGATTGTTACACACAGTTGGGGAGATCGGCGCTGCGGACGTTTCCCGGTCCGCTTTCGATCCACGGAGGAATGAGGGGTTGGCGGATTTCAAGGGCGCGGGGAGCTGTGTTGTAACACAGCCAATGTTTGCTCCACGTCGGTACTTTCGCTAGTCTTTATTGTAATAATTGACCCGGAAGTACACTGAAGTGGTTGAAGACAATACATTCCTAACGACACCTTGATATGTCATCAAAATACAAAACGAGACTGAAAAATGGAAAAGAAACTTCCAAATGAATAAGGTTGAAAGATAAACTTTTTTTCTGTAATAAATCATAACTTCAAATTCGATCTGAAAGTGAAGGCTGGCCAGAAAAAGTACTATGAAAGCCCAAACGGGAGAAATAGAAAAATTTGTTTGATGATGAGGTAGAGAGCAAGAAAACGGGCAGTAATGTGGATACATGATTAACCAGTTAACCAAGATATGAGGAAGAATTTTTATAAGCAATAAGAGAATGTGAGATTCAGGAAATAGGTCCATCTAGTAGTGAGACATATACAGGGTGTTGTATTGACCGACGCAACATACGAAATCCCACGCTAATTACGAGGCATTCGAATATTGACTTTCCCAATTATTTTATAGCAAATCTCCATAATGATCCAATTGGCGTAAAAGTTCTTTAAAAAAATATGTTAGATAGACTCTGAAATTCTAAATCAAAATATCAATTCGGCTCTGATCAGAGAAATTGCTATTTGACAGGTGACTGATAAACCTAGTTAAAAAAAATCGTACGTCGGCTGTAAAAATAAAAGAAATTTACGCAAGTACCTCATTGAAGTCGTTTTTCATGTCAAGAGGGGAAATAATTTTCAAAAATAATTTAATATCTCTTTCGCAAAATGACTGTCAACGTTTGACAATAAGTAGATTTGACGTTTTTAATCCAGATTATAAAAACTTCAAAATTTTTAATAATACACATTAATTTTAAGTTGAGAGCTATAGAAAAAAGTAGAGATTGCGGAAATTGGCTCCTCATGTAGTGTCCTTGAAAATAATCCAGTGGGATTTAGTAAAATCATTAGGGAAGCCAATATTAATACACTTTTAAATTAGGATGGAATTGGCATCTGCCTATGCAGCACCGTGTACATGTGCTTCCACGAAAACTACACAAAAATCTGAAACGATATGTTTATAATATAAATTTAAAAAAACAAACGTAAAATATAAAAACCCTCAAAGTAAAACATTTTAGAAAAAGACTAACACCTTAATAATTTTTTTCCAACAAGGCGCTTTATTAATAGTGTCGTATCTTATTGTAAGTTTGAAGAAAAGAAAAAAACTCTATTATACTACCTATTACCAAAGCAGACGAACAGATTTTTTTAAATTTAAAACGTAATATAATAATAAGTAAGTAGTAAGAGGGCACCGCTAATTGGATTAAGTGTTCAATTAAACTAATCGATGCTCGATTAAATTAATCGGATGATTGACAGGTGCTCCAATTAAACCGCGGATTGATCTAATTAATTTTCGCGGATTGATCTAATTAATCACATATGTATTTTGATATGTAGTTTTGATATGTGCTACTGATTAAATTACGCGGCGGCCATTTTTTAATTTGCTTCTGGAATTACGCGGCGGCCATCTTGGATTTCTGGCGCGAATATTTGAATTTTAAATTTTTCAGATTTTTTTTCCCGTTTTTTGAATTTAAACTTCCCGGGTGTCCGCCATCTTGGCTTTCTCGCATTTATTTAATTTAGAAAAGCTTTTCGTCACGGACACCCGCTCGGGTTCGAACCGAGTACTTTTGTATTGATAGGCAGAGTCCTTACTTTAGAGCTACCGAGGCGCTCGAGGTTAAAGGAATTAAGCATAATCACTTGCGTAAGAAGCATATTAAATACATTTTAAATGTTATTTTCGATTGAATTTAGTCGCCAGATCGTAGCCCTTTTGTAATATTATAGCTCTGTTATATTGTGTATGTTATTAAAAGGGTACTTGCCAGGCAGATCGTAAATATAAAAACGAGTTACAAATTTGATTTTAATATATTCCTGAAATACTAAGTATGAAAAGGTCGCATATAATATTATTAAATTATTTATAAAACCGAGGCTATTATCCATTTTTCATATTTGAAATGCTAGAATATGATTAATTTTATGCTGCTATGCGTAATTACAAAAGACATTATAGCCCCGAGGAGGTTTTCTATTTTGTCATCCTCAAATGGCCTAACAGGTCGTTGCCTGTCGGCCACAGTTATATATATCGGCAATAAGATAACATGAACAAGAAGATACACGTATTGCTTGAGTAAGAAAGAGATAAACATAGTAGCAAATATTCGTTGTAACACCGAGATTGACATGTTTGGTTTTATTTTATAAGTAAGCGTCTGAAATTGTGTCATTATATCGATCAAAACTGCATTTTAGTTTAAAAAATTCCAGTATAAATGCAAACCGACGAAAATAAAAACGCAATTGACCACAAATTTACATAAATTTGAATAAAACAGAGAATTTCGTTGAAAAATGTTCTGTTTTAGTTTTAAAAGTTCCAGTATAAATGCAAATGGTCGATAATAAAAACGCAATTAACCACAAAGTAACATAATTTTGAATAAAAACACACAATTTCGTTGAAAAAATGTTCTGTTTCACTTAAAATTTTACAAAACTGACATCATGTCACTTGAAATTATACAAAAAACGACATTTTTATCCAATAAGCGATAAAAAATACGCCATCCCACATCATTTCACTTAAAAATTATCACATTTCGTCTTACAAAACGCTTTATAATAAAGAAAATGATGTAAAAAACAGTTTTAAGAGTTATTTCTAAGCGTAATTTTGCAAATGTTTTACACTTTTTTCTCTAACTTGTTGCAATTTTAGCAAGATTTGAATAAAAAACAGCAATTTCTGCAGCAATTTTAGTAAGATTTGAATAAAAACACAATTTCGCTGAAAAAGTTCTAACCAAAAACGACAAAAACAATATTTTTATTCCATTTTCATTGAAAAATCTTCTATCACAAACATTTCTAGAAGCAAAACTGCCGTAACGTAGACTCGCAGTGCATTTTATTACAGAAATTCTTAAACTTTTGATGAAAATATATGCATGTTGACAACAAATTAACATAAATTTGCTTTAATTTGTTGCAGTTTTAGTAAAATTTGAATAAAAACACACAATTTCGCTGAAAAATGTGCTGGTCCACATCATCTCACATAAATTTTTACAAAAACTGACATCATGTCAATTGAAATTATACAAAAAAAACGACATTTTTTACTCAACATACGACGAAAATTGAAGAAAAATCACGCATTACACATCATCTCACATAAATTTTTACAAAATCGACATCATGTTACATAAACTATGCATAATTTTGCAAATGTTTTACACTTTTTTATAAAATGCATCGCTCAAAATTAAAAGAAATCGCAATTTTGTTGAAAAAATCTACTACCACAATCATTTCGAATTCGTTGAAAAAAACGTTCTGACACCATCCAAACACGCAATTTTATTGAAAAATCTTCTACCACAAGCATCTCGACAAGCAAAATTTCAGTTACGTAGGCTCATTGTTCATTTTTATTACGAAAATTAACTCAAAATTGAACAAAAATCACACAATTACACAACATCTCACATAAATTTTTACAAAAATCGACATCATGTCACATAAATTATACAAAAAATGACATTTTAATTCAACACACGATGAAAATTTTATAAAAATCAACCAATTACACATCATATCACATAAATTTTTTACAAAAACTGACATCATGTCACTTGAAATTATTCAAAATATATGTATGTTGACCACAAATTAACATAAATTTGAATAAAAACACGTAATTTCGTTGAAAAAATGTTCTGGCCCCGTCATTTCACTTAAAATTTTACAAAACTGACATCATATCACTTGAAATTATACAAAATATATGTATGTTGACCACAAATTAACATAAACTTGAATAAAACACAATTTCGTTGAAAAATTTGCAAATGTTTTACACTTTTTTATAAATTTATCGCACAAAATTAAAAGAAATCACAATTTTTAAATTATATCACGCCATTATGAAATCGTAGATTGATTTTTTTGAAATTTTACACTTTGTAACTGTAAAATAACTTCAAGTACTAATATTTTAGCTTTAGATTTTGTAATTATTGCAGATTCGTGAAAAACAAAAGCATAGTAGAAATAAAAAACACAAACACTTTGTAATAAACAAATATATTGTTCTTATTTCGTATAATACTTAATAATATAAAAATAAATGTACAGCTGAATGTCTTATTTCTAAAAATTCGCTAGCAATTTACAAAACTGTAGTTTGAGGTGTACAACATTTCAAATTAAAAGGCTGCAAGTAATAAAATCACAATTTCATTGTGGCATTTTAAAGTTTAAGGCGCTCCCAATCCAGAATTCCATTCGTATTTGATGTTGAGGACCTCAGCCTTATTGATGCAGCAAACTTTTCGAAATTACATTTTGCACGTTTCAAGTCGTTGATTTTAACTACCAACAAATCATACATAGGCAATAAATTTGACAGCGTGTCATACGTCACGTAAAGTGTAAATTTGTTGACGGGGTCCTTTGGAATAATCCTGCAAGCGTCGTTGGTCACATGTTCCACTGTATGTTCACTTAAATCACATTTAAAAGTTCCTTGTTTCGCCATCACAGACATGTCCGGTAGAGCCTCCAGAAAAACAATGAAAGCCTCCGCCGTGAATGAAACACCTAATCCGTCGGTATTCAGAATTCTTGCCACAGGTGAAAAGTTTATATAAGAATCCAGGCCTAAATGAACAACTTTGCTAGAACTATTGTTTAGAGGCATACAAAAATCACACAACAACCGATTCTTCTCACGACAGATATGTTTGTTCTCGGTCGGGGTGTCCGTTGTTACGTCACAGCTATGCATACCTGTTTGCTCTAGCGACGGGCCTCGGGTCTCTTCGTCAACAACCTCTATCTGTGGTGGTAGTAGTGTTGTCCGATGTTGGGTTTTATTTGAAAACTGCGTTTTATTACTTGGGTTTGTCTTTTTCTTACATGACTGTCCTTTTCTTACTTGATTCTGCAATTGTATTGTTTAGAGGCACACAAAAATCACACAATATCCGCTTCTTCTCACGACGGAGCTGCTGGTCCTCGGGCGGGGTGTCCGCTATTACGTCACAGTGCTGCATGGTCTCCTGCACGATCAACCTCAAATCTTCGCTATGTCCGGTTAGCTGTGACGATGGTCCCAGGGTTTCTTCGTCACCAACTATTATCTGCGGTGATGCTAGCGCTTCCCGGTGTTGGATTTTATTTGAAAACTGCATTTTCTTACTTAGTTTTGTCTTTTTCTTACTTGATTCTGCAGTTGATGTCCTGCTGTAAGGTGCGGTTACATCCTGACAGTTATTAATTCGTCTGGGGGCCATCTTCAGATGCACCAGGTAACAGAGCACAATCACTTAAAACGAGTTAGTGCGATATCGGTTTGGACATCTGGTTTTACAAATTTTAAAATAAAAGAGGTGGAACCATTGCGTGCGTCGCATAGCAGACAGGTTGGCTCTTGTAAAATTTCAGCGATCACGAATCACTACAAATAATAATAAAACGTTAGCTGAGGGTCAAGTCCTTCGATAAATATATATCAAACCCGGTTTCGAAAATTGCTGGATTCGATTCCCACACCTGCCATATTTTTTATATATTTATTATGAAAGTCTTGATTTTAAGTTAGTTTATTCACGACGGCTCTACCAGAACAAACGACGGAGCTCCTTTTCGACTAAAATGAACCAAGAACGGAAGATTTTGATTATATCGCCGGAATTTGTCCAGCACCTTAAGTCTGGTGAGAATACGGAGAAAAATATGTTATCACAGCTTGGATGACGAAATGCAAAAAGTTTTAAAGTCCAAATTAACTGATCACGATAAATGGGTGCAGTACAACCAAGTGTTACAAATGTACCTTCATTTCACAAACCAGGTACGGCAACCAATCAAAATACCTATTGAAACAACCAGTAACAGCCTATCAAATGCCGTTATTTTATCTACACTTCCCAAAACTTTTAAGAAAAAAGCTGAAGTTTTCCTACACATTTTGAGTGCCTCAAACGATGTGAGCTGGAATCACAAGGGTACCGTTACTATAAAGGGTGAAATTTTACCGACGTCTAACATAGTCGATTTAGTTCACGACACTCTGAGGCCTCGAAAAACTAATAATCCACCCGAACGCCTACAGTTTGCTGAGTACATCAAAGGCCTTAACGTTGCTCAAGTGTTGCTAACTAAACCTAAACAGCGAAAAGTGCCAGCCCCGACAGGTACTACAGAAAAAACCGATATGGAAACTGATAACTGCGAGTCCGATTTAGAATATAAATTAAAAACATCAACTACTCATCCACATCAAAAAGGTGCAGTCAGAAGAACACCGATAAGGAAACGCCTCCAAAAAAGGACCGTTAGAAAAACACCTCTAAGGCTGAGGTCCTCAACATCAAATACGAATGGAATTTTGGATTGGGAGCGCCTTAAACTTTAAAATGCTACAATGAAATTGTGATTTTATTACTTGCAGCCTTTTAATTTGAAATGTTGTACACCTCAAACTACAGTTTTGTAAATTGCTAGCTATTTTTAGAAAATAAGACATTCAGCTGTACATTTATTTTTATATTATTAAGTATTATACGAAATAAGAACAATATATTTGTTTATTACAATGTGTTTGTGTTTTTTTTATTTCTACTCTGCTTTTGTTTTTCACGAATCTGCAATAATTACAAAATTTAAAGCTAAAATATTAGTATTTGAAGTCATTTTACAGTTACAAAGTGTAAAATTTAAAAAAAAATCAATCTACGATTTCATAATGGCGTGATATAATTTAAAAATTGTGATTTCTTTTAATTTTGAGCGATGCAATTTATAAAAAAGTGTAAAACATTTGCAAAATTATGCATAGTTTATGTAACATGATGTCGATTTTGTAAAAATTTATGTGAGATGATGTGTAATGCGTGATTTTTCTTCAATTTTCATCGTATGTTGAGTAAAAAATGTCGTTTTTTTGTATAATTTCAAGTGACATGTCAGTTTTTGTAAACATTTATGTGAGATGATGTGGACCAGCACATTTTTCAGCGAAATTGTGTGTTTTTATTCAAATTTTACTAAAACTGCAACAAATTAAAGCAAATGTATGTTAATTTGTTGTCAACATGCATATATTTTCATCAAAAGTATAAGAATTTCTGTAATAAAATGCACTGCGAGTCTACGTTACGGCAGTTTTGCTTCTAGAAATGTTTGTGATAGAAGATTTTTCAATGAAAATGGAATAAAAATATTGTTTTTGTCGTTTTTGGTTAGAACTTTTTCAGCGAAATTGTGTTTTTATTCAAATCTTACTAAAATTGCTGCAGAAATTGCTGTTTTTTATTCAAATCTTGCTAAAATTGCAACAAGTTAGAGAAAAAAGTGTAAAACATTTGCAAAATTATGCTTAGAAATAACTCTTAAAACTGTTTTTACATCATTTTCTTTATTATAAAGCGTTTTGTAAGACGAAATGTGATAATTTTTAAGTGAAATGATGTGGGATGGCGTATTTTTTATCGCTTATTGGATAAAAATGTCGTTTTTTGTATAATTTCAAGTGACATGATGTCAGTTTTGTAAAATTTTAAGTGAAACAACATTTTTTCAACGAAATTGTGTGTTTTTATTCAAAATTATGTTACTTTGTGGTCAATTGCGTTTTTATTTTCGACCATTTGCATTTATACTGGAATTTTAAAACTAAAACAGAACATTTTTCAACGAAATTCTCTGTTTTATTCAAATTTATGTTAATTTGTGGTCAATTGCGTTTTTATTTTCGTCGGTTTGCATTTATACTGGAATTTTTTAAACTAAAATGCAGTTTTGATCGATATAATGACACAATTTCAGACGCTTACTTATAAAATAAAACCAAACATGTCAATCTCGGTGTTACAACGAATATTTGCTACTATGTTTATCTCTTTCTTACTCAAGCAATACGTGTATCTTCTTGTTTATGTTATCTTATTGCCGATATATATAACTGTGGCCGACAGGCAACGACTTGTTAGGCCATTTGAGGATGACAAAATAGAAAGCCTCCTCGGGGCTATAATGTCTTTTGTAATTACGCATAGCAGCATAAAATTAATCATATTCTAGCATTTCAAATATGAAAAATGGATAATAGCCTCGGTTTTATAAATAATTTAATAATATTATATGAGACCTTTTCATACTTAGTATTTCAGGAATATATTAAAATCCAATTTGTAACTCGTTTTTATATTTACGATCTGCCTTGCAAGTGCCCTTTTAATAACATACACAATATAACAGAGCTATAATATTACAAAAGGGCTACGATCTGGCGACTAAATTCAATCGAAAATAACATTTAAAATGTATTTAATATGCTTCTTACGCAAGTGATTATGCTTAATTCCTTTAACCTCGAGCGCCTCGGTAGCTCTGAAGTAAGGACTCTGCCTATCAATACAAAAGTACTCGGTTCGACCCGAGCGGGTGTCCGTGACGAAAAGCTTTTTTAAATTAAATAAATGCGAGAAAGCCAAGATGGCCAACACCCCGGGAAGTTTAAATTCAAAAAATTGAACTTAGAAAAATTTCAAATTAAAAGGACAGCCGTGAGATGTGCGCATGCAGAAAACAAAGATGGCCGACACCCGGGAAGTTTAAATTCAAAAAATTGAAAAATATCTGAATAATTCAAATATTCGCGCGAAATTAAAATGGCCGCCGTGCATGAGAAAGAGAGAGCAGCTTCGGTGAGGGGTGCAGGAAGATTTAACAGTTTGAAATTCAAATATTTCCGCGAGAAGGGCGCGCGCAGAAAACCAAGATGGCGGACACCCGGGAAGTTTAAATTCAAAAAACGGGACGCCGCCGCGTAATTCCAGAAGCAAATTAAAAAATGGCCGCCGTGTAATTTAATCAGTAGCACATATCAAAACTACATATCAAAATACATGTGATTAATTAGATCAATCCGCGAAAATTAATTAGATCAATCCGCGGTTTAATTGGAGCACCTGTCAATCATCCGATTAATTTAATCGAGCATCGATTAATTTAATTGAATACTTAATCCAATTAGCGGTGCCCTCTTACTACTTAAGTATCTACCCTTACAACAGAACACTGGTCTATTTCAATTAAAAACAATTTGGCTTTGATTAAATATGTTATTGTAGGTATTATATTGTTCACTGTCGTTTTTGATATAAACGTTGTACACACGCCTGATATCCGTGGAATCCCTTTTGTATGTAGTGTTTTGCCATCTGTGATAACCAGATTTGAATGATTTTTCAAAATCACACCACAGATATTCGTTATTCATTGTGTATGTACAGGTTTTCTAATAAATTTCATGCCATTTATAGCATGATCAACGATTCCCTGTTTCTTGTTAGGCTTTTGTCTTAAAGGTAGTTGACCTAATTCAAGAATTTTATCAATTGGTTATCTTGATTATATACAAAGAAAAAATTCGAATATTTGTCAGGTATTGCATACGTTTCATGCTTTGAAATTCTTTGAACGTGTTGAAAATTAGACATTCTATCAATAAAAATACTAGTTTTTTTAGCTCCAGTAAATCCTAAACAAACAGAACAAAACAACAATGGTTGGACAGTAGGTTAACCACAATCTTGGTAAACAATTTTTTTATACAGGGTGTCTCAGAAAGAAATTCACTTTTAAAAACGCCATAACTTCTTTATTATTAATTTATTTACATAGATAATTATAACAATTGAAAAAAGAATCTTTGCAAATTTAGTACGAAAAATTACATCGGTTAGATGTTGCCCCTGACGGTGTATGTACTCTTCCAAACGCACCATTTCATTTGCCATTATGCGTCGACAAAGTTCCACCGGCATTGATTTCGTCCCGAATATGGTCCTTAAGATTTAAATTTCCACGTGGATTATTATACAGTATACACCCTGCTCCCATGGAATGAAGTGCCCGAACTTTACTTTATACACCCTGCTCTTGAGATCGCCACATAAAAGAAATCCAGCGGAGTGAAGTCAGGACTTCTTGGGGGATAGTTAATGTTTCTTCATTGAGAAAATAATCATTCTGAAAAAAGCTCTCTTACGGTTTCTAAAGTATAATAGCTGCCGTATGACCAATGGCTCCACCCTGCTGGAACCACGCTTCGTCATTGAATATTACAAGTCCATGAAGTTAAGGAGCAAGAAAGTAATGGAAAACGCAAGGGTACGTTTGGAAGGGTGCATACGCCGTCAGGGGCAACATCTAACCGATGTAATTTTTCCCACTTAATTTGCAAAGCTTCTTTTTTCAATTGTTTATATATATCTATGTCAATAAGTTAAAAATAAAGAAGTTGTGACGTTTTTAAAATTGAATTTCTTTCTGAGACACCTTGTATAAAACGCTTTCCGACTACCAGCGCTTTTATATATATATTTTGAGTATTTTTAATCCTGCACTCTCAGAAATGTAAACATCAGAAATTACTAATTTTGAAAAGTTAGTGTTAATATTTTTGGCTGTATAATGTAAGTCAAATCTGATGACATAGATATTAATTCAGTGGCAAGCAAATACCTACTTTTTATAAGAGTGACTTTTTTCGCTTAATCTGATATTACCTAGTGTAAAGCAAATAATAATAGTACCTGCATTGTACACCAAAGTAGAGAAAACCGTAGTTTTCCCAAGATGCAACTTTCAAGCCCAAGGGTAAATCCCGAGGGCTACAAATACACTGAGGGAAAATAGCGTTTTATCCTGCAGTGTATGCACTATTTTCCCAAAACAAGGAGTAGAAAGACGAGACATTTTTTTCATAAATAAAGCATCACGGTAATTCGGAATTATAACGCATTATTAGCAGCCTTTGTATTTATGTTACCATTACAACAGACATTTCTTATATTGATTAGAATACAAATTCCCACGAGAAAACATATTTTCTATTAAAGACTAAAGACCCACCAGAAAATGGCTAATATCGCTATTATCGGACGACTAATGACCGAAATTCCAGTAGATGAGTGTATCTAAGAACATTCAGCCACCAACTGCAGTGCTTTTGTCGTAACAAAAATGCAAAAACAGGGGAATCACAGGGCAAAGGCCATCTGGTGCGCCGTCCAAGGCTTTTTTATCAGCGACAGGGCTGGACTTATTCGTTTCGCTGTTGATAACTTAAGATACATTCAGTCGTGATAATTTTGTTAAAGGAACCCAATGGATGGGTTGAGGAGATAAAATTCGACTGATTATCGAAACCTGCCACCTCAAAGCCACGACGCACAAGTGCATTTATAGTCAGGATTTTATGTTTCCAGGTATTTGTGGGATCAGAATGAAGCCGTGTTGAGGTTGGAGGCCGTGAGAATGACCTTCGTAAAATTATAAAGTAGATCAGCACAATGCTGCTTTTCCAATTATATGCCGAAAGCGACCCACCGGTTATTTCCCAGTTTTCCGCCTGTCCTATCCGACTCTGGGAGAATGGGTAAAATGAAGACGTGAAGAATAAAATAGCCACGTCGCTAGAATGTCAGAAACAAGGCTAGTCAAGATGAAGCGCTGGCCGTTCTTCCAAACGATGGAAAGAGACTCTGGATTAGAATAGGCTGGAAGCCTATAATGACAAAAGAGGAAGATTTTTAAAGAGAAACAAGACACAAAAAATGGCTTTAAAAGAAAGACAATTACAATGGTATTAGTAGAATGCAAAGAGTGTTTTGATTAATTGTTGAACATACATGACACAGAAAAAGAACGAAGAGAAGAGGATCTTATGGCAGTTAGCTATAGAAAGGTATCAGAAGAAAAAAATGGGCAATTGCCAGGAGTATACCAAATATCATGGGAATGCACAGAGAATAGAGATAACTATTCAAGTCACCCTCTCCATGTTAACTATTAACCAATCATAATTTAGTATTTTTGTTATTTGCACCAATCAGAATAAAATTGTTCAACAATTCCGCTAGTGGGAGTTTTAAGGACAATGTTTTCCTTTTCCTGTGAAATTGTTTTCACTTCCTGTAAAATGTCAAATTTACGTAAACTTGACGTTTGTCGAAATAATACACGTCGGGCTCGGTAGCTCAGTGGTTTTGGCTACCGATCCAAGGGTCGCGAGTTCGATCCCAGTCCCGGTGAGGTTTTTAAAAACAAAAAAATGCGGATGAAAGCCTCGATATAATGTCATAATTCGGAAGTGATGTAAAGCCGTGTTCATTACAAAAAAACTAAATAATGCATACTTATATTACCATAGACACAACTATAGCCTGTAACTTTATTTAAATTAAATATAATTCACGAGCTCCTCCATTGCGCGGTTAAACAAACCTAACTTAGTCAAGGATGTCGTGATATAATTTATTAATTACTAAGAAATGCCAATTTTGTTCGTTGAATAGTCCTTTAAATACCACCCGTAGCCGATGAATTGCATACATTTTTGTTAAAGGGTTTATTCGTGTTTATTGCTTAGAAGCAATGTATTTCATACATCTTAGTACTTCTATATGAAGATGAAAACAAAGCGAGTATCAGTTGGCTTTTGGGAGTGAAAATCAACTACGAACCAAATATTTAACATTAGGCCACTACTACAGAAACGATGGAAGTATGCGACAAAAGTAGATAGTCTGTACATAGACTCTAGGCAAGCTTATGGCAATGTAGGACAAGGATTTACGAAAAAGCTCATTAGCTCGACAAAAGTTTGTTTAGTTGACGCAAAAGCAATGATGAAAACAAGTGACTGAACAACAGAGCCGTTTGACATGTCAATGACATTAAGGAAATGAAATTTAAACACCACATCACCATAGTAAGAGCGATAGGAATATAATAAGCGAGTTGTCGGTTCGAATCTACTCGTAGGCGACATTTGTATGCGTTCCATTGAATCGGTACTGGGCCTCTTGACCATTCTGCGTTGGGTACAATTAATAGCGCTTTTCTCGGAAAACTGTTCTATGAGAAATAATAACCTAACCACACACAACACATGATGCGCAAATAAGACACATTTGATAACCCAGACGACCTAACAGCCGAACCGGGTCGCAGAGCCGAATACCCCGACCTCTAATGAACCATACGATATTCTCGTACATATGTGTATACAAGGATATATTATATCCATCACCTAGTGAGAAGAGAAGACAGCTGGTATACAACATTAGCCTTGCCGATAAAAATTTTGATGACAGTACAAATGTTAAAAGAGAGGAAACAAAGGACAGGTATTTCATAAGAGAAAATAAATTTACAACTAAAAATAGATAACGAAGATTTTGAAAACGTTACAGAATTACATATCTTGTCTGCGAGTTACACCTTTGGTTGATAAGCTGCTCGCATGAAATACCATAATACAGAAAGTATTAAGTACTATATGTACACAGTATAGAATTATAGATGAATAGAGGAATACAGCACTCGACAGAGTGAAATGGGATAGCATGGTGCGGGAAAACTCTTGCATTAGCAGGCTTCTTTAAACGTTTAAAATGTCAGAGGAAATGCATACACGTTGATGGTGGGCATTTAAACCATCTCCGCTTCGCGGATTACATTGTTCTCGTCAGTAATAACAATGCAGAACTACAGGATATGTTAGTCGACTTGAAAAGGATTTGAGAAAGCCAAATATCTCATTTCCCGAAGAGGTAAATGTTAAAGTAGATGATAATACTACTGAAAATTGATAGAATATGTCTACCTGGAATATATGATAAACCTGGAAAAGGAAAGTTAGACGACAGAAGGAGAACGAAGAGCTGAGACCAGTACTAAAAAATCACAATATTCCAATCAATCTAAAAAGGAAAGTTGTCGGTATGGAAATTATCTCTCTAACTGCGAAGTCCTCCAATAAACTGAGAATAACACAGAGGGCTATCGAAATAATTATGCTGAAAAAAAGCCTTCGAGATCGCATAAAGAGATACGAAGAAGAACAAAGGTGGTGATAACAGTCATAGCAAACTTAAAAGGAAGCTGGATAGGACATATTGCTAGGCAGAAAGGTAACATATGAATAAAACACATAGTATTAGCTTTGAATGCTTAGAAGCGTGACAAAATGGTACAACTAGCACATAACCGAATGGAATGGAAAAAAGAGGGAGCAGTCCATGTCTAAGAATGGATAGTGAAAGGTTCCTGGAGAAGAAGAAGGCGAAGTACGGGAGACCAAATCTCTGCAATAGATATTCGACCAGCCGAGGTCAATAACTAAGTAACAAATCAAAAAGCTTATGCTAAGGAAGTTTTGAATTATGATTTTTTGATATTTACTAGTTTAAAAAATATAGAACTGAGTTACATCAAACTGCGATCAAAATATAAAAGTTTCTTTGAGAATGTGCTCGAAAGTATCCACCATTTTGTAAAAATTATTTGCGCTGTGATGTATTCATCACTAGACTGACCCAGGTCACTTTTCCAAGTACTGACGTTGCTCCTGGCGCAAAACGGTGAACAAGAAAGGTTTCAAAATATACGTGTACATTTTTGTTTAATGCTCAATAGCAGCATTAAACCTCTGCAAATGAAGTCATGCACTTACATGGTTTTAGAATGTGTAATCCTCATGGTGTGTGTGAAACATCTAAACCTTGTATGGGGAAATCCCGCTTAGCGACCCAGCTGAATGCAAAAAATGTGGTCCAGTTAGCTCAGCGGTAGGGGAGGGGGGGCTTGTAGGTTGGAAGAATAGGCTCGCTTGTAATATACAAAAGAAAAGTGTACGTTGGAAGAACGGGGACATGTCGGTGTTGTTTCTGTTAGATGACATCTGATGTGTCGTGTGTCATGGATAGAATGGAAAAATTCCCTCAACTACAGGGCATGTTTCCAGCTTCCAGATATGACTTACTTCAAGAATTCACGTAACTATCGTATATTACGCTTTACACAGCATTAAATTTGAGAATTATATTGAGATAACATACATGAAATTAAATTTAGCCCGTTTCCTGCCGCAAGTTTACGTCTGTTTTGCAATTTCTTAAGAAAAAATAATACTAATAAGTTTGTTTAGGACGTTACTGCGCTTCCAATAGGGACACGCCACCTAAAACTGTATATTCTTATCTATTTCACAACATGCATCGATTAATTCATAAAATATATGCGGAATGGCGGCAATTCACGACATGCATGGCATCCTAATATAACATATTCAACGTAGGTCAAAATTAAGCGATCTAGCAGGCGACGATGCAAGAAAAACAGGGGCTGCAGAAGGGCGATAATAGCGGGTCCAGCAGCGGATTGAAGTGCAGCCAGCCCGGGTTAGATGAAACCAAAATGGCCAGCTTCAGGTCCAAAACTACTATCAAATAGCTGCATTGATTCATAAAGCAACTCATGTTCAACAAGCTGGATTTGTTCCCCGAAGAAGCTGCGTCGATCAAGTCTTGTCACTCAGTACACTAATAGAAAGTGAATTCGTACGTCTTAATATTTGAATAATTATTTGCCCCGTTTGTCCGGTTAGTTAGCTGAGTGAACATGAAACCTTCTTAATACCCCAGTTCGTAGATAGGAAGTGTCAATATTTACCACAATAGGAAGCTCCCTTCCCACACGTAGTGTTTTCAGACTGGCACTGACTTCAAAGAGTGCACAAGAAAAGCCATTGTGTACACAATCTATTGACTTCAAAACACATATAAAACCCGAAACAAAATCAAAGAAAACTAGGATTAGCTCCTAGAAAAGCTTGTGCGAGATAGCTGGGGCTACTCTCATGTACGTTACATGAACAACGTAAAACATTATAAAAATAATGTTGAAATAATTTTTTGTAAGCGCAAATAACAAAAAGGAAGCCGAGCGCAATTCACACGCTTAAACAAGTTCTTTCCCGTTTTTAAAAGCTTCTCACAATTGAAAGCAAACAGTATCGCGTTGAACTGCAAAACTTTTACCTGAGTCAAGGACGCCTTAAATTGCGTCATCCAAACTCTGGATTGCGTAATGCGGGGAACTTAACACCGGACGCTGCGGGAAGTCTGATCTTCTCATATTGCTGTGTCTTCACGACGGCTGACGTCACGTCTTTATAAATGGACGTATGAACTGCACCTTCATATATGGCACAAATTGGCGTACTCACCGGTACACTATGTAAATTCCGTCTTTTGAGAACGCAAACGTCGGCTCGATGCACTCAAAACTTTGGCAGCAACTTCAAATACTACCGACTTCACACCGCTGCTATTTATTTAGCCTCTGGGAGAATTTTGCACAGCGCACTAAGGCGAACCGCAGGTACATTCGCCCTCAATCTTGAGCGGTCCACGACTAAAACAGCACTTAAAAAATGCCATTAAAGGCTGCTTTGGAGGGTGAAATTCCCGTCATCCCGCGAACAGGCTTAAACGTTGTATTTATCGCAGCATGCCCGTAATCTACACCTCCTTCGCCATACAGGGTCGGCTGTACACATTTCTTCTTCTGCAAAGCACTGCTTAAATCTAATTTACAACAATAACATAGAAAATACAACTTGCTTTATCTTTTAAGTATATAAATAAGCATCACAGGCGAGGGATATCAAAGTCCGTTTCAAGCAACCCCGGATGGCGAAACTTTTTCGAAAGGTTATGACGTGGCTGAGGCAATTGTTGCTACAAGTGTAGAAAACAATAAGATCGGGAATGCAGGAGTAGCTGTTAACTCCAAGTGGTTATCTCTGAGTTGAATTTCAAATTTCGACTTGAAACTTCTGAAATGCTAGAAGGTAGTATAACTAAATAACATTCACGATACATTTTACGTCTGATAATACTTTTGCTTGAATATTTAAGCTCACGATTAACATATCTCTTAAACTAACTTTTGTTGTAGATGAGAGATAGATTTTATAAGTATGTGTATGTATGGCGACGGAACATAACTAACAGATTTTATTTTTCTTTTTAAAATTTATGGGTGGAAATAGGATATTTCAGATTTGTCTAAGAAGCGAATGGTCGTAATTCCTGCGTTGGACAAGCCGCAACAGTTTCTCATCTCATCACAAAAATTTTACATATTTATTGCAATTCGTACCTAAAATTTTTACTGCGGCCGTCAACTTCACCCTCAGATGGTTATGAAACCTTAAAAATGTAGATAATTCTTAGTAATTGCCGCACTTACTTTAGTAATTGATATTTTGTCTACTAATGCATATTGAAAAGTGCTGAGAACTTTACTAAAATAACAATGTACAAGCATTTACTACTTACTACAGCTCACATTGACTCACAAATTAAGCAAATGTGTGGCAATCGGATTTCATTATTTCACGTCCAGATGGCATTGGCTCGCATCTGTTACAAACGCAACAAAGCCCGACCCAACAACAAATAATATCTGCAAGTTTCCCTGTTTTGAGCCAATTATTCCTGTTATTTCTGGGGATACTCCGGCATCGGATGCATTGTTTGGCGAAGAGGGAAGTCTGACAATTAAATAAGGAAGGGTGATTAATGGAAGGAAATAGCACTCGCCCCTGTTTTTACTATTATTATCGCTCTCGTTAGGCTATGAAATACTAAAATTGGATCCTTTGTTGGGCTGCACAATTGTTAGAGGAAGCAGCTCGATTATGCTTGTGTTGACTCTTTCAATTATATCGTCAAGGGATACGTGTTAATGCTTTCTATTATTGTAAGATTGAGAGTGAGTGTTTATACAGAAACTAATATTTGTGTTCTTTTACAGGTAAGCCAATGTGTTGCGCACTAATTCGGACGCGTGGTAAGTTTGATGCAATACTAAATACATGTTTATATGAATTCTGGTAGTAAGATAAGGTGAATGTAAAATTTTACTCGAACTAGCAAAGTAAAATATAGACAAATGCAGAAACCGTGAGCCTAAGTTTCATCGGCGAATTTGCGTATAAATATCTACACACCGCTCCACATGTAAGTAGTT
Organism: Agriotes lineatus; assembly: GCA_940337035.1. Lineage (NCBI taxonomy): Eukaryota > Metazoa > Arthropoda > Insecta > Coleoptera > Elateridae > Agriotes > Agriotes lineatus. Next base: position 121,153,488 of record OW679201.1, on the reverse strand, counting down.
AGTAGTGGCACCAAATAAATAAATCACGCTCTTTAAGCCAAAGATTTAAAAACCAGGTGCCCCAAATATTATTTTCCGCATTGACAGGAGACTCACGTGCGGCGTCACGTTTCCAACGCCAACTTCTGTTCCACTGACTTGCCGACTGACGTTTGAAATTCCATGCTTGTAGTGCTCTCGCAGCTGACAGACGTAGAGGGTGCTTGTTAAATTCTGGCGTAAATCTGCTAGCACAATGTCTGTCACCTAGAGAGCGTTTTTCTCTTTAAGCCTCATTTATTTAAATATGCGAGGGAGCTAAGGCAGGGCCGGATTTAAGCAACTTTGCCATATAGACTGGTCTTTCATTACATTAAGAACTCAGCGCTAGTCAAATTTGGTTGTTGTATTTGCTCAAACTGTAGTGTCCTCGCCGAAGTGAGTGTTGTAGTAAATCTTGACGTAGGGGCTCCGGATTGAAATTTAATATTTTAGGAAGCGAGAAGTAGAATTTTAAGAGCTGTTTGTAAGTAGTTGTTTGATACGGTTATGTCGTATTTTAAATAAATTACTCCCTCGGGATTTTAACTATTTATTTGAGCTTACTTACACTAAGCCGCAAGTTAACACAATGTTACCCTGCAAGGGAACTGTACCGTACTACCTAAATTTTACATTTTGGGCTCGGTGCTAAATTTCACCCCGCCCTGGTCACACTTTAAATGTTGGCGTAAACATGCCGCCTACCTTGAAAGCTCCTCAGCTTTCAACATTGAATTTTAAGTATTTATCTAAACTACTTATATGCTAAGAACTATATACATATATTTGTACAACAAAATTAAAATTATCTGAATCTAAACACTTCTGTCCGTATGTCCATACTTATATGTTGTAACTATCTGCAATCGGACGAAACTAGTGCACTGCTGGTCAAATGCCCACCATCAGTTATCACGTAATGCGCACACCTTTGTCACTGCACGTTTTACCACACCGTTGGATGTTTTGATGGACACCACACGCACGACACCGTCTGGTCCAGGATGTGTCGCTTCAATTCGCCTCATTGGCCAGTTCAGTGGTGGTACCCTCTCCTCACGAAGGATGACAAGATCTCCAGCCTTTAATTGAGGTTGCTGCCTTCTCCACTTTGTACGCTGCTGAAGATTGGATAGGAACTCTTTCGACCATCTTTTCCAGAAGTGCTGACGTAGCTGCTCCACTAATTGATACCGTGATAAACGGTTCATAGGTACGTTCAACAGCGATGGTTCGACGGGGCTACCAATCAGGAAGTGACCTGGGGTCAAGGGTTTCAGATCATTGGGATCATGACTTAGGGTTGTGATGGGTCGTGAGTTTAAGCATGCCTCGATTAGGGTTAGGAAAGTATACATTTCCTCATATGTCAATATCGAATTTCCTACAACTCGCTTAAAATGATGCTCCATTGATTTATACCTGCCTCCCAAAGTCCGCCAAAATGAGGCGACCTGGGAGGGATGAAGTGCCAATTTATCCGTTTTACTGCCAACAAATCAAAAACTGAACTAAACTCTTTCGAACCAAACAAAATGTGCAATTCCTTAAACTCTCTATTTGCACCGACAAAATTAGTGCCATTATCCGAATACATGTTTGCTACATTACCTCGTCGAGCAATAAATCTCTTTAAAGCATTCATAAAAGACTGACTAGTTAAGTCAGCTACTAGTTCAAGGTGAATGGCTTTAGTAGAGAAACAAACAAATAGTGCGATAAAGCCTTGACTGATCGTTTACCCCGGCCACGACCTTCCTTTATAAAAATTGGACCGGCGTAATCCACTCCGCAATTTATAAATGGTCGTGCAATTTCAATACGTTGTCTTGGATGATCACGGGTAGTTATTATTTTTGTTTGCATTTGCCCGAAGGCATTTCATACATTTGTGTATGATTGTTCGGACTGTGTTTCGATCAGAAATTGGCCAAAATTGTTGACGTATTGACGCCAATGTCAATTCTGGACCAGCATGAAGTTGATTATAGTGTTCTCGTTTAATTAATAAATTCGTCACATGGTGCTTTGATGGCAACAAGATAGGATGTTTTCGGTTTATTGGTAAATTTGCGTTCCTTAGTCTACCGCCTACCCTGATTAAACCATTGTTGTCTATGAACGCTGCTTCTGTACCCCAGCTTGTGATCCGAAACCATGCAACTCTTGATATTCTCCTTATATTACTTGATTTTGCTGTGATTAATGATATCCGGCTGCGTTGAAGGACCAATGTTTGATACGGTTATGTAGTATTTTAAATAAATTACTCCCTCGGGATTTTAACTATTTATTTGAGCTTACTTACACTAAGCCGCAAGTTAACACAATGTTACCCTGCAAGGGAGGTGTACCGTACTACCTAAATTTTACATTTTGGGCTCGGTGCTAAATTTCACCCCACCCTGGTCACACTTTAAATGTTGGCGTAAACAGTAGTTGTGAAGCTTTACTTTAGTTTGTAGAGTAACCCTTCGTCAAATGCGCTACTCCCATCTAAGGATATCATCTAAGTTGCTGTTAATTCTTTACAATTCCCTGGACCTGTGCAAATGTGAAGTCGTTGGTTCCTAAATTTAAATTATTGGATAGATACGTTTTTTAAAATATTTTTTCATAAAGTTGTAATACGCATGTGAGGAGAATGAAAGAGTAAAGTTCATACCTCCTTTATTCAGGGATAAATTTCATTAGAGCCGTTATCGCAAAAATAATAAAAGAAGACATAGATAATTACACAAAACTACAAGCAATATCGAATGAAATCAATGGTAAAAGGCAGAATACATATATACATACACACTTGAGCCTCAGCCGTGAGAATCTCTCCGGAGATGCTTTCACAGAAAGCTTGCTGATCGTTATGCCGGCGCGAGGCTTTAAGCAAGCGCCGTTGCTAAGTTATAAGAAAGCGGTTCGCATGCGGAGTACACCGGGTCGTGTAATAGCCTGCGGGTGTACAGTGTTACAAGCATAGTTTGCAGAAATACATACCATTAATAGTGGGCTAATGAGAATTGATATGACATTGCTGTATTTAAAGTTCTTCCTGGTTTTTCGACCCATAACAATCTGGCTTTCCATTGACCTAGGAAGTAACCAAGCCTTAGGATGACATTGAATATATGTCTGATAGTCGATAGACAATTTTGGAAGTGTCTTGGTGTTAAACTTCTTTATTGAAAACTGATTCCTGATCACTCGCTATATTGAGAAGGTCTGAAAACAACATATACAGATCAAGTTTCGAACGAGAAGTGGAAAATGGAAACAGGAAGAAAAATAATTAAACAAAGACTGCGCTATGTACTACTACGAAATAAGAAATACAGACTATTACAAACAATTATGCAAAATCAGATTGAAGGCACGAAAGGGGTAGTAAGAAAAACAAAGTCATGGCTGAAAAATATAAGATGGTGAACCAAAATTAATGTCGAAGAATTATTCCATGTCTCGAAACAAAAAGAGGTAATCCAGTTGATTGGCAACCTCTAAACTAGAAGAGGCACTATAAGAAGAACATCCCGTTCCACGATGTCGTTGGCAGAGCATAATGGGTAATTGTGAAATTCTCTGTTTTATTCTCAAGCGGGCGATTATGAGAAGGCTTGGAACAATTAGTTGAAGCGATTTGGAAGAGTATCGACTTTTTCAACATAATTTTCCTTTCGCATGGGTGGTATTCGCTGGTATTGCATTTTTTTTAGTTTTCCCCAAGGAGTTTGTTACTGGTTTCTGTTACATTACGTACTTCACATTCTTAGATTCCTTATGATAGTACTTATGGTCCTGCTGTGGTTCGAACCCCCCCATTGCAGGTCATATTAAATAAGCCCTCATGTGCTTTAATGTTTGAATAATTATGTACTATTTGTGTTTACCTTGCTAGCTCAGTGAACATGAAAGTCTCAAAGCACCTGTAGTCTCAGGCTGAAACTGACTTAAAACAACAGCCAATTTGTTTACACAAACATGTTGACTTTAAACCACATAGTAGTTGCAATCCAGTTTGTTGATATTCTTTTTAGGTCGTCTGTCCATCGGGTAGGTGGTCTTCCTTGACTTCGCTTATCTGATCTTAGTTTCCACTCAATTATCTTTTTCGTCCATCGGCCATCGTTCTGCCTTGCCACATGGCCAGCCCAAAAAACATAGAGGAAATAAAAGATTAACGCCTAAAACAATCTACGTGCGATATAACTTGGACTGCTGGCACGTACGTTTAAAAAATACGCGAAAGAGCGTAAAACAACGCTAAAATAATTTCAAAAAAGCAAATGTTATAACTGTCTTTAAAAGCGCAACATTCAAAATACCCCAGGCCGGGTACTTGTCTGTTTCTGACCCTGTTCATATCCTTATGTATTAAAACCGGATGCGATTTACTGCACACATTTACGTTGTAGTTGGACCATGAGCATTGCGGAGTCACGCATTCGACTTGCCCAGGTATTTACTCCATGTAAACCTTAAACTGCGTGATGCGTGGAATGTTACCACACTCAATGCTACGGGGAATTCTCGTCCTTTCGCTCTCGCGTCTCATCGACAGCTGACCTCACGTCTTCACAATGGTCAGCACGAATACACCTTTGAGTGTGGCGCAAATTTGTGTACTCACCTCTTACACAACATGTAAACGCTGTTTTGATGCTTTTTAAACTTATAGGTAGCAAATTACTTACTGCCGCTTCTATGCATTTCGCCTTAAGGCGATCTTGCACAATGCACTCAGGAGTCTGCGACTGTCGTTCCAGGATTTATATCGAACGTTGCATACGCGAACTTGATTGAAGCACGTAGAGGTCGGATCCGCGCACTTTTGATTATATGGGAATACACTGATTACATCTAATTAGCAATAAAAAGGCATGTAACTAGAAGTTAAATATGAAAATAACCTGGTTATTAGCTATAGCTTTCTGGTTATTAGATATGATGTTTGACGCGTCTACAATACATTAGCAAGGAGCATTTTGTACATAGTAGTAGGGTTTTCAACAGTTGTATCAAATTTTAAAGGTTTCCTGTGAATTCCAATTTGTTTTCTTTTAACTGCAATATTATCGGTTTGATTTGTTTAGTTTTCTGGATTATATATCAACCATCACCGGTGTATGCTGAAATAGATCCAATACGGCATTCCATTGAGTTTTTTTTTGCATTTAGGCATTTCATCATGGTCAAATATATTTTCTCACGGATTTTCTTTGAATCAGTTGGCCAATACATAACATTATATAGTGTGGTGCTTTTACTTACTTTTTTATGAGTTCAGTGAATTTAAATTAAATTATAAACGGCCTTAATTATCTTCACTATTATAATGTGCCCGGCTGATATTTTTCTTCTAATTGTTATAAAATGACTCTATCTACAGGGTTAGGTCGCCACATCCAAAATTAAACTGCTACTTTGCTATTAATAATTAGGCGGTGCCTCCGCTGCCGGCAACGTCGCGGCGCCCGCAAAACAATCAAATGGCTGCCGGCGCCGCGCCGGTCGCCCTCTCAATGTGGGCTCATGTACCGGCAACGATTCCCGAAAAATACTATGATCGGTGCCGGCAATGAGGTGCCGGATATCGACTACATAACCTCAAAATATGTAGGTAACCCGTAACGCTGTAACGCGTGGTTAAAATGAAAGTCTGAGACAAGTTTCCTTCATATGAAGAGTTTCATAGTGTATTAACTGTGTACAATAAAAGTGTTCATAATGAATTTTGGATACGAGATGCTTGAACAATCAAAAATCAACGAAAACGAGGCCCCGAAAGCGTTGCTAACATTAATAAATCCCTTGAATATTATCATATGCGACTAGCATGTGTTAAAGGTGGTAGGGCTTTTAAATCCAAAAATAAACATTCCAAAAGAAAATGTACGACGTATAAAGAAGATTGTGAAGCAACAATTTTTGTCCGTGTTAGTGCCTGCTAACAATATCGGTACTGTAATTAAAAGACAACCACAGCCGTACATCTTCTAAAACTTATTTTACAAGCGTTTCACAGCAAAGCTTACAACTCCCAGAAAGTGTGAAAGATTGTGCAAGTGATTCGTTAAGAACTGGTGCAAATAAAAAGATTGTGCTGGATAAAATAAGAGCAGAGAGGCCGTAAGGTTACACTTAAATATTTAACTAACACCAGCAGGACAACGTCAGAGAGAAAAAAGTTTCAAGAATGTGTCACTATGCTCAAGAACACATATGACTGTAGTGATATTCAGTTATTAGTCGACGAAGATGAAGTTTTTAAAGGATTGTATTTTCAAAATGAAAGAATGCAAAAATACATGAAGGCATTTCCGGAAATATTGTTTATTGATGGTACATACTGCTTAGTTGACCTTAAAACAGCAACATATATTATAATGATAGAAGATGGCTGTGGTTTCAGTGAGATAGTCGCAGTGTATTTACTAGTTGACGAAGATGAACCTTCGATTAACTTTTTATAGAAACATTTAAAAATCGAAATCCTGTTTGGAAAAAAGTACAAGTTATTATGTCCGATAAAGACAAAACAGAACGAAAACTTTTTAAAAAGCATTTCCCCGATGCAAAAATGTTGATATGCCTTTTTCATGTATTCCAAATATTCAATAGAGAAGTTTCATTTAAGAAGATGGGTATAACCGCAGATGAAGTGAAAATCAGCAAAGAATATTTACAGACACTTGCAAATGCATTATCGGAAACAGATTACAACAAAGTTTACGATGAAATGGCAGCAAAGGTCACGAAAATTGTAAAAAATTATCGATCAATAGGTTCACTAAATGCTAAATACAAAGTTATCTAAACCATACGAAAAAAAACTCTGCTGAATATTTATATCGGGAACATTTGACAACGTTTGCGTTTGAAAAAGTGTAGGCGTAGCTAAATGTTTTCAAAAGATACAAAGAATTCAACAGCATTGGTAACAATGTTGTTTTGGCAGTAACTTCTGAGGGTTTGATACAAGTAACGTTGATGAGCTGTGAATGTCTTTTCAGAAAATCTACACATTTGCCCTGCAGGCATATTTTTAATTGTAAATCTAAATTATCTTATCCTTTATTCCATGTAGATCCAAGTAGATGGAGCCGATCGTATTGTGCAAATATTTTGGACGATTTTGGAATTAATAAAAATAAAATTGATCAAGAATTATCTATTACGACTGGAAAATACGTTTGTGACTGATTATAATAAAATTGGTATACAGGTAGAAAAATTAAAAGCTAGTAGACCCAAATATATGACTAATCATGCCAAATTTAAGCTTATGGATGATCAAGGCAAAAAAATGGCTCAATTATGTAGTAATGTATCAACTCCAATTTTTTGTGAGAGATAGAAAATTATTCAGCCTATCATAAAGCATTGGGAAGAAGGGCAAGATAAAATTTGGAAGGATATTTTCAAAGACAATTTTACAGAGAGTAACGATCATATTGATGCTAATGTTCTAACAAATGGTGATGAGCAAGGAATGCAAAAAAGTCAAAGTGCAATGGCAACTAATAATCAAATGCAACAAGAGGAAACTGCTGATGTTCCAAAAAGAAATGATGAAAAACAATGTCAAAATGAAACCGAAAATGATGAATCTCTTTGTGAAAGTGCAATAACTACTCTTATTAATACAAATCAAGTGGAAGAAACTATCGATGTCACACAGAGTGATGATAATTCAAAAAAACAAGTTGTTTCGTAGGAGTTATGCTTTCACTAATAATTATCAATTAACATTTCCATTTATAAAAGCCTGATAAGGACGCTAATGTTAATACTTTCACTCGGATATTAATTAGTAATTAACCATTTCCATTTAAAAGCCCGATGATGACATTAATGTGGAAACATGTCGTTCAATAACTAAGTGCGTAATTGTTATTAAATATTATACATGGGGAAGGTTTGGTGTTTTTTACTATCCCGCCTACTTTACTATGTTATTAGAATGGATGTGAATTTATTTGTTTGTGTTTCTTTATTTGTTCATTACATTATAAATTAGCCCAGAATGTTGAATTTTAATAAAACCTTGAAATGTTTAGAAAATCAGATAAAAGTGGAATCAGCGATACAACCTAAAAATTCTTTGCCGGCTGCTCATTCCGGTGCCGTTGACGGTAGCTCATCCGGGCGCCGTTGGCGGAAGCGGAGGCACCGCCTAATAATTATCTAAAGTTCGGTTAAACATTTATTTGTACGCACTCTGTATGCTGCGATTTAACTGACGTGATATTTCTACCTGACGGGACCTTGACTATTCCTAGGTGGTTCACTGGTCTTTGACAGCGCATAGTCAGTTTCGAATTTTAATTAAATTGTTAATGTCCACGCAGTAAACGCTGTTGCTATGCAATAATTTTTTACCGTAAGTACACCGCGTCACAAAACAAAACACTTCTAGGGACGCCACGAACCGGAAGTGACGCTAACTGACGCCAATCGAACACAATCACAAAAAGATACCCTTTAGCTGGCAAAATCTGACCTTTTGATGGCTTCTAAGATGATCTAGGGGTACCTGCACCCTCTCTGGACGTCCCACGATGCTCTGGACAGGATGTTGTTACCGGCCTGCTGTTAGCAAATCACAAATCTGCTCTTTTTTTCACTTCGATGTCGGCTGCAACTTGGATAACCTTTCGCTGAAGCTGAGGTTTTATTATAGGGCTCCGATGCACCACACGTACACTGCTCGCTTATGCACTTGTACACGCACTTTTAAAACTGGCTGGTTCTTCGTAGAATCACTTTGAAATACTCTGGTTTGCACCGGACCAAATTGATGCGTCTTATCTACTTGTGCGGAACCTCAATCTACAGGGAAAACTTCCACTAATCACCCTGGGCACACTCTCTCAATAAAACTCAACGTCTTGGTAAACTTGAGTATTTAATACCACATAAATATTATTTATATTGGGGGGGGGGGGGGGGGCTTAGCAAAACACAACTAAACTTCTTTAAGAAGCCACCTGTCTTGTTTACAGTTTTGTTTTTATACAAAGATAATGCTATTCGAAAAACATACTATCTATTATTTACGCCAGACTTAGTCAATATATATGGAGAGTATATAATCAGAAAGGTTGCGGGAAAACTGGTATCGCAGAATATACGTAGCAGAAAAGAAGAGATCGAATCTGAAGTACGCGAACGACATCACACTAGTAGCTGCAGCAGACCATCCGCTCACATAATTTATATATTTGGAATGTACTATTAGCAACAATGGCAGCTCCGCAATAGAGCTAAGAAGAAGAAACACCACAAACGACTCGTTTGATGCTTTATTTTATCCATTCTTTTGTATGATGTTGAAACGTGGACGATCTGAATGGCATTTCCAGCAAGCCTATCTACAACCTGGTCGCAACGTATTATCCCTAGGCGCCGAGAATACAATGTGGAGGGACTGATAATTTCTCGCATCGATCAAGGCCGTAGATGTAGATGACACGCTGGGCTGATCAAGTGGAGACGGCTACCAATGGTTCTTTGCACGACTTCATGGCAACATCCTACAATCGAGATGTATGGAAGAATCTGGTAATCAAAATCAGAGAACACGATCCTGAGTAAAGAGGGAGATCAATGTTTTCCTTCTATTTCTTTGTCATCGTTACCCGCTCTATATGTTATACAAGCATCCAACACTTTTCTTCCGGTCCATGGTCTCCAGTGTAACACCTTTCATAGTCTTTCTTGACTATACAGGCTGCTGTTGATTATTTAGTATTAGTCATTCTTTCCACTTGTTTGTTTTTCATCGTCCGATGAATTTATGATATGCTCTTCCCCATCGAGTTCTGGATCAATACCACTTCTAGGTTATATATTATAATATTTTGTAATTTTGAATGTCTGTTTAACTGTTAGCTCAGAGAAATCTACTTTATATTTTGATATTCCCATACAACTACTTTATTCTTTTTTTCTATACGTACAGCAGGAATAGTTAACAACCAACTCAGGTATTTTTGCTTAAACGGAGTTATTAGTTTTCATATAATGTTTCTCTTATACTCATCATGTTTTCCACTGTTGGGTTTCTTCCAAACCGGCTGAAATGTGGCTTAAACTATATCAGTAATAAGCGATTCAATTGTTATGTCCTACAAATTGGCGCGGCCGTCGTAAAATTCGACTCGTGGGCGAGCGCGACCAAACAATTCGCTTCTGATGCCAATGGAATTATGCCGAATTATCTCCGTCTCAATTGCTTTAATTGAAAACGCCTAATTAAGGCCTTATCGGGATTCTTCCCATCGCTCGTTAAAGCGCGCGGGTCATTCTGGTATGACCTCGACGCGCCCACGCCGACTTGAACCGCCACCACCGCCAACGATGAATTGCTTAAGGAAGACCGGAAATATTGCAAATAATGGCCTCATTTTTGAATAGCTCTCACACGCAACGCTACGATTTGTGAATTACGTGTTGGCCCGGTTCCAAGCACAAATAGGCAATTGTAGAGGGCGGGCCGGTCCCAGCGGCATGATGGATGCTGCTCTTCAATAGCAGTCGAGAAGCTGAGTGTAGGTGAAGGGTACACGAACATTCTAGCTGTGCTGAAAATGGTTAATACAAAACCAAATCGATAAGAACTTTTAATTCTATGGAAACATGTGTCATCGTGGATAACATCTTCCAACATGGAAGGTGTCGCAATTCATGGTCCAGTGCAGTTGGCGAGAGCTACACCCCCAACGTTTTGGTTATAAGTAAATTTAAGGTTTCTTAGCTGAATAATTTCGAAAAAATCAGTCACCACTTATATTTGTATGACAATTTGTTAAAGAATATTAACTAGGTTATTTGAAATGTTGTATCCTGCAATACTACCACTCGACGACGAAAGTTAAGTGATTCGCCCGGCTCGCAAGACGAGGGGCGCTCTTTTAATAGAGTAGATCACCAAGGCTCATAAATATAAAACACCTGCACCCTTATCCTAACAGTGCGGACACTCCTTGCTACACCCCACTGCAGCGTTACGTAGCAAATGGAACGTGTACTTCCGACCCACCCCGTTCCTTGTTCCGAGCGGCTACGGACCACGGAGCAACTTGAATTACTGCCGTAAATAAGTAATTACAATGTGGAGCGTTGTAGGTCAACAGATGATCAGCTGCGGCTCAGACTGCAAGAAACGGCTGGGATTTTTGTTGTAATTGCGTGCTAGCGCCCACTGGCAGCCCCTCGAGTGGTTTGTGCTTACTCAGCCGATACATCCTGGAGATGTTTGGACTGTTCTTTTTCTGCAGTCTGCAGTGTTGACTTATTACTGGATGAGGAAGTCCTTCACAGAAAGAACTCATAAGGGATTGATAAGCAGAAAATGAAAGAATGGAGGAAAAACAAATCAAAATTCGTGTATAAAGCATTGTAACAGAAATGGTTTAATC
>OW679201.1:121068413-121141950 GCA_940337035.1 Agriotes lineatus | reverse complement strand
TATCTACCTGTGCGGAACCTCAATCTACAGGGAAAACTTCCACTAATCACCCTGGGCACACTCTCTCAATAAAACTCAACGTCTTGGTAAACTTGAGTATTTAATACCACATAAATATTATTTATATTGGGGGAGGGGGGCTTAACAAAACACAACTAAACTTCTTTAAGAAGCCACCCCAACTGTCTTGTTTACAGTTTTGTTTTTATACAAAGATAATGCTATTCGAAAAATATCATACTATGTATTATTTACGCCAGACTTAGTCAATATATATGGAGAGTATATCATCAGAAAGATTGTGGAAAACTGGTATCGCAGAATATACGTAACAGAAAAGAAGAGATCGAATCTGAGGTACGCGAACGACATCACACTAGTAGCTGTAGCAGACCATCCGCTCAGAGAATTTATATATTTGGAATGTACTATTAGCAATAATAGCAGCTCCGCAATAGAGTTAAGAAGAAGAAACGCCACAAACGACTCGTTTGATGCTTCATTTTATCCATTCTTTTGTATGATGTTGAAACGTGGACGATCTGAATGGCGTTAGAAATGTACTAACATTTCCATGTTACAACTGGGCAGTCCAACAAGCCTATCTACAACCTGGTCGCAACGTATTATCCCTAGGCGCCGAGAATACAATGTGGAGGGACTGATAATTTCTCGCATCGCTGAAGGCTGTAGATGTAGATGACACGCTGGGCTGGTCAAGTGGAGACGGCTACCAATGGTTCTTTGCACGACTTCATGGCAACATCCTAAAATCGAGATGTATGGAAAAATCTGGTAATCAAAATCAGAGAACACGATCCTGAGTAAAGAGGGAGCGACGAAAGAGGAGATCAATGTTTTCCTTCTATTTTTTTGTTATCGTTACCCTCTCTATATGTTATATAGGCATCCAACACTTTTCTTCCGGTCCTTGGTCTCCAGTGTAACATCTTTCATCGTCTTTCTTGACTATAGAGTCTGCTGTTGATCATTTAGTATTGGTCATTCTTTCCACTTGTTTGTTTTTCATCGTCCGATGAATTTCTGATATGCTCTTCCCCATAGAGTTTTGGATCAATACTACTTCTAGGTTATGTATTATAATATTTTGTAATTTTGAATGTCTGTTTAACTGTTAGCTGAGAGAAATCTGTCTTTATATTATGATATTTCCATACAACTACTTTATTCTTTTTTTCTATACGTACAGCAGGCATAGTTAACAACCAACTCAGGTATTTTGCTTAAACGGAGTTATTAGCTTTCATAATAATGTTTCTCTTATACTCATCATGTTTTCCACTGTTGGGTTTCTTCCAAACCGGCTGAAATGTGGCTTAAACTATATTAGTAATAAGCGATTCAATTGTTATGTCCTACAAATTGGCGTGGCCGTCGTAAAATTCGACTCGTGGGCGAGCGCGACCAAACAATTCGCTTTTGATGCCAATGGAATTATGCCGAATTATCTCCGTCTCAATTGCTTTAATTGAAAACGCCTAATTAAGGCCTTATCGGGATTCTTCCCATCGCTCGTTAAAGCGCGCGGGTCATTCTAATGTGACCTCGACGCCGCCACGCCGACTTGAAACCCACCGCCAACGATGAATTGCTTAAGGAAGACCGGAAATAATTGCAAATAATGGCTCTCATTTTTGAATAGCTCTCACAGCTACGCTACGATTTGTGAATTACAGTTTGGCCGGTTCCAAGCACAAATAGGCAATTGTAAGAGGGGCCGGTTCCCACGCAGGTGATGGAATGCTGCTCTTCAATAGCAGTCGAGAAGCTGAGTGTAGGTGAAGGGTACACGAACATTCTAGCTGTGCTGAAAATGGGTTAATACAAAACCAAATCGATAAGAACTTTTAATTCTATGCAAACATGTGTCATCGTGGATAACATCTTCCAACATGGAAGGTGTCGCAATTTCATGGTCCAGTGCAGTTGGCGAGAGCTATACTCCAAACTTTTAGTTATAAGTAAATTTAAGGTTTCTTAGCTGAATAATTTCGAAAAAATCAGTCAGCAGTTATATTTGTCAGCGATGTTCCCATCAATTTTTTCGAAGGTATACTATACTAACGGTAACTTATTGTGTGCCTGACTTTTTCTGCGGTTGCTTGGAAGTGGGGGAGGGGTGGGGGGGGGGGGGGGAATTACAACAAATGAGCTTAAAATTTTTATTTTTTTCTATATAAAATTGAAAAAAATCGATTAAGCTAATTAAATGTATTGACAACAAATTGTTTTCGTAATGCATCTTCTTCCTTGTCTGTTTATTGACGTTCTTTAACTTGACCACGAGGAGCTGAAAGTGCCGATCGATGGTCACGCGTCACGCAGCCAAACCTTCACGTATGGTCGCTGAATACACCCTTCCCTGCTACTCTAACGGTAGAGTGGTGGAGTAGATCCTACAAGCAGCCTTGGTGCAGACAATTGTTCAAGTAGAGTGTTCGACTTGACGTTTGGACTAATTTGTAAGCACATTCAACAAGTTTTCACAAAATTGCTTGAGAGTTTAAATAATATTAACTAGGTTATTTGAAATGTTGTATCCTGCAATACTACCACTCGACACGAAGATGCGCTAAGTGATTCGCCCGGCTCGCAAGACGAGGGCGCTTCTTTTAATAGAAGTAGACCACCAAGGCTCATAAATATAAAACACCTGCACCCTTATCCTAACAGTGCGGACACTCCTTGCTACACCCACTGCAGCGTTACGTAGCAAATGGAACGTGTACTTCCGACCCCTCCCGTTCCTTGTTCCGAGCGGCTAACGGACCCGGAGCAACTTTGAATTACTGCCGTAAATAAGTAATTACAATGTGGAGCGTTGTAGGTCAACAGATGATCAGCTGCGGCTCAAGCATGCAAGAAACGGCTGGATTTTTGTTGTAATTGCGTGCTTTAGCGCCCACTGGCAGCCCCTCGAGTGGTTTGTGCTTACTCAGCCGATACATCCTGGAGATGATGTTTGGACTGTTCTTTTTCTGCAGTCTGCAGTGTTGACTTATTACTGGATGAGGAAGTCCTTCACAGAAAGAACTCATAAAGGATTGATAAGCAGAAAATGAAAGAATGGAGAAAAACAAAATCAAAATTCGTGTATCAAGCATTGTAACAGAACTGGTTTAATCTCGAAATCAATTTAGTAAGCTCATTCGCGCTGATTTAAAAAATTCAGAATAGGTCTACTATATCATGTTCCTTAAGGAATACACCTGAAAATCTAGCTGATACGAGCGTCATTTTCAAAAAATGGCTGTCATTGATCAAAGCTCAAATAAAATGGTGGACAAGTTTGTGCGTTTTCCATATGTCTATTAAAAGGTTGCTCATAATTCTGGCCAAATAAGAACTGTCCAGAATAATCGTAAATTTATTTTTAATATTGATAGTTACTTTTTTCTGCACTTCTAACGGATCTTTTAAGGTGTCCCTCCGTTTGAGTAGGAAAAAATGTAATGGGTCTTTTACGGAACCTCTTGGTTAGAGGCCAAACTGTAATGGGGCTGTTCTGGCCCCTACACTTTTATAAATTACTTTTTCCCTCATTTATGGCCAGAAGGCTCAATAGCACTGGGATCTTTTTTACTTTACTTACACTAATCGTGGTTAAGGAAAGCACATATTGAAATGAATTCAGTAATTGATCTCTACTCGTGATAAGCTGAAAAGGTTAGCTCCAAGAATCTCAAATAAAAAGGCAATCTGTTTACGCACCAATTACCAATAAGCATATATTTCCTGTCAATAATACTAGTGTTAAATACTAGACCACACAGCGGGTGGTTACCCCTCATTTATTTCAGCAATATTAAATCAACCGCCTAAAAAATAATATGCATTTATATAATGCCCTATAATGTCCATCTACGTGCGGAAAGCTGTTCTACTTTGCATTCATATTAAACATTATTAACACGCACCTCTGAAAACTGTCGATATCATTAAATCACTCGCATACAGCTGCTTCAAACGCCGCCTTTGTGCCGACAACCTACCGGGCATAGTGAGAACAGAACACAAGAAAGTGTGTCCCAACGCTTTTTAGCATGTTATGACTCACTTGATGTCGGCCTCGAGTCCGATTTTTGTGCCGCTGATTACAGTATAAATCACCCATTTGCAATGGCGACTAATGAATTCCCGTTGCACAATACCTGGACTTGGCCCTACAGCAGCTCAATGACTATGTCTTTATAATTGATGTAGATTATATAGACTTCAGACCTTGTGTTAATCTCACCGGCCACTATTTCTACGCTTCTCTTTACTTGTAGTTTCCTAGAAAACGTAGGGATATTGCCATCAAAAACTAGATCGCCCGGCGATACTTCTGGGCCCGCGAACGAACTTGCTTCACGCGGTCAGCGTTAAAGTGTGAAAAAGGCAAATCACCTTGACGCGCTTTTAGGTATTATAATGGCGCACTTAACTGATTATCAATATAAGTTGCCCATTTTAAAACGCCAAATCTGATTTTTTTATAGACAACATAATGCAATCACAACCAATTTGAACAACAAACCGTCAGAGTACTAAAATATGATTGCTCTCATCTTATGGCACACTTTGTTTAAAAATAATTATATTCGCCTTGCACCTGTACTGTGTGTTGCAGTGGCGTATTAAACATACCTGCCGCCAGAAGCCCCTTAAAATTTTACACCTAACTTTTACTTGTCATTCGAATATTTAGAAACTATTGGCTGTGATTACTTTAGGTTGCTCTTTTCAGTAAATACATGGCAGGGATTTAATATTTTATGACAAATATAAATCATTACATTTTGGCGTCCCCTGAAATTTTGCGCCGAGAATCAAAATAGCAGGCAAACTACGGAGAAAGTTGACCAAAGCAGCTGAAGAGAATTTTAGCATCCGAAAAAGTGATAGAGTGTATTTTTTGTGGACGCAAAACGTGTATTACTAATAGATTATTTTTAAAAAGATAGATGGAGAATATTGTGCAGCGTTTTTAGGCAGATTGAAGGTAGTTATTGACGTTGCGGTGTATAGTCTAACTTGAAATTCCTGATTATATCAGCAAGCACTGGCTTAATATTCAACAAGTTTACAACTTAGAAGGAACTCATTAACGGGAAACGTATCCGTACCTGTTTCATTGGACTGCCGAGCACTTGGAAATGAGAAATTTCCCTAGTGGAGCGCCCCGCGAAAGCGGTTTGTTCGGGGTAAACAACGAAGAGTCCACGAAGACGCCTTTCACCAGTGCCTCACATAGATTCAGAAGTTGGGACCGCGATTAGTTTGGAATCCACTTAGTGAGACCTGGTGTTCGTCGAAACACACACAAAGCGGCAAAATAGACTCCCACTTATTCGCAATACGATGACGAAGCGATAACTGATCCCGCACTAAACCCATTTATGGACAACACCCTATTTAAACAATATACAATCTCTCGTAAACTAACAAATCTATACATGAGGACGCAAATCGAACCCGACTGCACTTCTGTTTATTTACGTCAGGACCCTTATTCCTGATAATTTTAGTCGCTCGTCCCAAAGCGTGCGCAACTCCCACTTAGGGAAATAAATCGACCACGGTTGTTTTAAAAATTTAAAATATCATAACACCACTTTCGTACGTGTTCTTCTTGTTTAAATGGAAAGAGTGTGCCAGAGATGAGCTTACGAGAAAAAGTACGAAACGAAACAATTTGCATTAGAACCAAAGTAGACGACGTTGTAGAAGTTGAAATGACGTTCAGTTAGTTATGTAGCACGAGATAACGCCAAATTGACTAAGAGAAGCGCGAATGTGATGCTAGCCAAGTTGGCATAACGACCAAAAGTCAATTGCAGGAAGAAATTGCTTGCTCGCTGCACAAGGGAAACTTTCAAGCATATTTGAAAGATTCTTCGAGGCGTAGCCTCTATTAATGAATTTTTCTAGTCTTCGTGACATCTTTAGAATTTTCTTTGATGACTTCTTGAATAAACATCAATTGAGAATACATATTGAACAGTATAGGCGATACTATGCATCCTTATCGAACATCTCCTTTAAGCTAGATTTCCTTAGATTGTTATCATGGACGTTATAAATGGTTGGTTTCAGTATCGGTGCTTTTATTTTTGTTACTATAAAATTGCCACATGAACATACCTGAACAGATCTGAACTGGCTTTGAACAGGTGTTAACTGCGTTTGAATAAGTATGAGTTGGTTTGGGACCACATCATTGAACTGGTGTAACTGCATAGTCGTCACATTATAACACCGTTGACATATTCTCAACTTAGTCAAGTTTAAAACCACGAAATATAGACCAGAAGTGGCTTATCCAACTACTGGCATATTGTTTCGTGTCTGATAAAGGAAATAATGTAAATGATACGGCCATATCAAGGCCTTACTGGACATTTATTCCAACCATTGGGGTGACTCTACATGTGGTCTTCATCATGGGCACACTCGGGGTATGAAATAGTTTTGCTGACCTTTGTAAAGCTATTAAGCCTATTTCCAACTGTTTTATATTCAGATTTTATGAAAGTATAGTTAGAGACGTACACACAAACTGCGATAGTACGACTAAAATGGCCCGCGCTGATATTTACAGCGTTGTGACGCATATCCTCTGTGGAAATCGGCATCGAATCCCTAGCAGATGGCTGCTGGTACACTAGCACATGGATGATACGGACCTCTGCGCGATATGCGTGATTTGTTTTTCTTGCCGCAACTATGCAATAATAGAGCCACCTCGCCGTCCGCGCAGCCCGCTCGTCGAACCACTTAAACCCATTTAAACTAATCGCTCTGTAATTGAATTGTGTATCTACTCGTTTAGCTGCGGATGAGAGGTACAGTTATCAGTCATATGCACTTCGCCGAAGCAATTGCGGGCGAGTGGACCTCAAGGAACGACGCGAAACGGGAAGGCAATTGCTTTGTTAGGCTTGACGTGCTATTTTTACTGCCAGTTTCATTAGTTCTTGTGGCAAGTAATAAGCCAGCAAGTTGGCGTGCCACGGTGTTAATGACATCGAGAGAAATGCGCCATTAATTTTTTTACCTTCCTGGCACGGCTAATTATAACCATAACAGTTTGATTTAAAACTGCAACTTTTTTTAAGGTTTTGGGGCAGCCCCCGTTCTATTTAAGGCGATTAAGATAAACGGGCGAACACAAATGAATGCACCACATACCACATATAGTCTTGGTAACATGGTCACAAGAATCGGGATTAATTTTGATGGAATTTGCAGCTACCTTATTCTCCTTATTCCAGATACATACTTTTGGTGATATTCGTGGTCGAGGACGAAGCGACGCATTTCTTGTATAAATGACTAAAAATCAGCGCCTCTTAATTTTTGTGCTGAATTCACCTTAAAACTGTTTCCAGAGCTCCTACTGAAACTGAAAAAAAAATATTTTTTTAAGAATATTACTATGCTCCGCCAGCAACCTGTCAACTATCATTAATAACCCACCTTCGCTGTTCTTGGAAATTCTGTATTTGTAAACGCTTGCCCTTTGAGGCAAATACTAGTTCAAATCTAAATCATTGCATCACAATTCAAATTGGTCTAGCGAATCTGTGCTCCTCTCATGTTCACAGACTTATAATAGAACAAATATGTCCACGCATGTTAGTCTGCGCCTGTCCAAGATGTCGCTGAATTTAGGGCTGTTGAAAGTACTGGGTTTTACAACTACAATAAACTTTATAGTCACCTGAAAAACGTTTCCTGCAGTTTAAACATGCTGTGATTTATGAACGCTTAACCTAGATTTCTATTCAAACGCCATCTGGTTGTAAAATTAGCATGCATGTAATGGACGAAGTTTTTCTTTTATTGCAGAATTTTTTATTTCTTTCGCAACTGACACGTACCAGAGATGTCCCGTAAATATAGTTGAATTTATACTTGTTAACTGGAACATTGCCGTAAAGGCCTTAAAATGGTCCAACGCGGTAATCACATCGCACACCAGGCTTCTGAATCGCGCTCCTCGCGTCAGCATTCGTCTGAAGAAGTGCAACGCATTTCCCCCTTCCGCCGACATAAAACCAGTGGCGGCGTCAATGTTTGAAACCGACCTAATATGCTCCCTGAGTAGAGTAATGGGTTGTAATCGCCATGACCTAGTTGTTACATACCTCCGCCAGAACCCCGGAAAGCCGAAAGCAGCACTTGGTTTCATTTTGAAGTTCTTCGGAGGCGGAGAATTGGAATATCGCCACTCCATGCTGGCCTGTTTGGTGACACAGTCAGACTGATGAGCCTAACTTTCGTCCATAGCGAGGATTCTGTCAAACAAGTTGTCAGAATCTGCACCGGCACAGGCCAAAAGCTCTTTGAAATTGTCCTCTCAATCCTGTTCATGCAAAGATGTCAATATTCGAGGCATCCATCGAGTTGAGAGCTTGTTCATCTGCACAATGTCATGCAGTATTGATCTAACTAATTTCCCATTAATATTTACTCTCTTGATTACCGTTTTAACACTAATTCACCTATCCTCCATCACCAAATTCTATACTTTGGTTACAACTTCACACTTCTTCGCCGTTGTAGGTCTTCCACTCATTACATCGTGTCCCCTATTACCCGTATTTCATATTTCCAAAACAATTACTTGAGAAGCATTGTTCTTTTACGCATAGTTTGTTCAATAAAAATTTTGTAGATTATTACTTTATTGACTTGTAAATAGCACTTACTCGTTTAGTTTCGACTTAGGTTGCTTGAGAAGTTTGCTCAAACTTGCTGTTACAATGATTTCCCTAGAGATTAATTTTATAGACTGTCAACTTGAGATGGATATCCTTTCCTTGCTATGAGGAAATTGTCCTTTTAGAGGTATTATTACTGTACCTTCTAAAATCTGTTGAAGCCATATATATCCTCATGAACTTGTGACACAATTATTTGTATTTTGCCTAATACAATTGTTTGAAATAAGCGGTTTCTATTCAGTTTAGTCTTTTACATCCGATCTCGTTTGCACCTCGACTTGAAGTAACGTTCTAAGATCTTCATCAGGTTCTTAGTTTTCACAAATCAGTTGATTTGCATCGGTTGGGTATTTTTTAAATTTTAAGTTCCATGTATACACTTTATCTGCTGTTCTTAAAAGGCATCATATCTTTTCTGCATATATCACTAGAGGTCTCGTTGTTATTTTATATATTTCCATTTACCAGAAGTTTGATTTTTGCTTGAAACTGAATGCTTACACCTTGCCTAAATCCCTAATGCTTTGACACAGTTATAACAAATAGAACCAATCTTGAGCTGGTATTATAGTATTATTTCTACAAAATTTACGATTTATATTACACACAATTACTACATCCTTGCCAAGTATACTGAAAAGGGAAATATCTGCCTTGCCTGTATTGTTGATTTTTACATTTACATATATAGAAAATTTGTTAATTCAATGTAACCTTTGTAATCTTGCATAACAAAAAGGGCGGTGTTCTCGGGGAATTTCAACTTAAATTCAGTAGCCGTCGGGCTTTACCGCAAGCTACATGTCTCTAAGCGGGCCTTGAAGTGTTGGCTGCATAAGTGTTTGTGTGCAGCAAGCAATATTTGCGTTTCAAGTAAATGCCATCTGAATTGGGTGTTGAGTAAGTACACAATTTCCAAGCTTCCAAAGAGTTATTTAACACGTCCTGATTGTTCCGTGACATCAGCCCACCCAGCGGCATGCTTTTGTGTGGAATTTACATACTAGGATTCCAGAGTAACCTATTACAGGAAGCGATTACAGTCGTGGCTCCAGTTGTGTGCAGGCGCAGAGCAATGCATGTAATAAACGATTAAATGCGTATGTGAATACGAATTTGGGTTTTGATGCACGGCACCCGACAACGGACTGTCTTGCACTTTGTTCTTGTTTTCAAAGACAGTTATTTCGTCGTTATTTTAATATTGGTTACCCGTACTTGCATGTACTTGCGTGGTTTGTAAATGCGTGTGAAACAATAAAGAAGCCGACCTGCGATTAATTAATAAAATTAAGCAATGGTAGTAAAAATCGCAAATCAACCCCCCTACAATTTATACACCACGGCAGCTCTGAAAACTCTTTACTCACCGCAATGGCCCCAGCTAACTCAAATTTCGGCGGCCTTGGATCGTAGGTTCAAATCATCAGCTGTGTACCCTGGAATGTCTTCATAAAAGAAAAATTTAATGGGCGCCAGAAATCAAAAGATTTCAAATAATAAGAGGAAATAAACTGCAAGTGACTAACGTTTAATTAATAATCAATAAAATAGTCTTGTAGTGTCAGTAGTAAATTATCAGGATAATTAAAATGCAAATAATGTTATAACAAAATTGTGTACGTAAACTGAAGGTTGCGACACGCATAAAATTAAAAACCCCTTTTGGGTTATTTTAATAACTTTAACAACAAATTATTCGTGGTATAAGCTTATCACAGTCATTTAATAAAACCTTCTGTTTAGGATATTGAAATAAAAAAGCGTGACTGTACCTTTTACAGAGGGCCAATACACATCAAAATAGCAACTTTAAATACTGAGCATAATTAACTATAAGCATAAAAATTCAAATGTAAAAAGCAAGAGCATGTATGAAATTGAACATTACATGTTAATAATGGCAAAACGTATGAATTTAAATTCCAAATAATTACTGGTTTAAAATGTATAAAAGTAAAATCTAGGTATTAAAGATACGATAAATCCCGGAATAACACAAACTAACCTCGCTTCTCCAACGCTCATAAACGGCTAATAGGCAAACGCCGGCCGGGGTAGCTACACCCTTCGGTTCAACATAAGGTGGTCGTGAACTGCACATAATGGACGAAGTCGCCGTGGATGCAAATTATAGCAAAGGCACCCTCGAACGGCAGCAACTAAGCAGAGGGCCAGCAGGTGTCAAAAATGCGATAAGGCTAGCGTCTTGGCCTCCGAGATAAACTCGTGGTTGAAACTGGTAATTAAGAGCTAAGAAGAAAATGTAATTACTATGCGAATAACAAAACAGAAAAGCGCCATCGTACCTGATCATAATCAGCCCTAGGAAACATACACTGCTCATTAGATTAATTGAGCGCACGTAATTTGACTTGAACAAACATAATTTAACCACGCCGGTGACGGCGGGCCAAAAATAGCAAGTGCGAGGTACGAACAATTCGTGCCCAAAAGAAGACTCGCACTCTGATAAGAGATAGCGCGGGTCAGAAAGGGCATCGCGCAAACGAAAGGAACTCGATACAGGTACAAAATAAGCTGCTTTGGAAAATTTACGAATTCGAAATGCAAAGGATTTATATATAATTCAAATAAAAATATACAGGTTAAGCCTGAAATAATTGGATAAATGGCGAAACAATTAGGCGAAGCCAAAAAATGGTTTCACGTGTAGCCACAAGCCATCACATGGAGGTTGTTCATTCTTAGTTGACATCTGTGTTTATGAATGATTATCCATTCGAGGTTTTTTAATTCTGAATTTTGCCGTTGTTTTTTAAAATATTAATATATCTGTTTATTTGTGTAAGCAAAATGGTTTTGCTTGTGCATATGTTTGGCGCCAGTTTCATCCCTAAAAACACTACAAGTGCAGGCCACCTTTCTGTTGTTGGCAAATTCGTTCGCGACCACGACTGGGGTATGCTGTGATTTATGAACGCTTAACCTAGATTTCTATTCAAATGCCATCTGGTTGTAAAATTAGCATGCATGTAATGGACGCAGTTTAATTTAAACTTTTATTACAAACTTTTTGATTTAGCATTTCTTCTTTCTCAACTGATACACTGCCACAAAGACAAAGGCCTTAAAATGCTCCAAAACGGTAATCACATCGAACACTTGGCTTCTGCATCGCATCTCCTCGCGGTAGCATTCGTGTGAAGAAGAATTTCATGTGAACTGAGCTAGCTAGGTAAACGAACAGGGCAAATAATCTATATAAAAATACTAAGCGACGTCTCATTTAAAGTTAAGGTCTCGGCTGAGGAGCAAAATAAACGTCTTGTTTTATGGCTCGTGAATTTTAGTTCACTTAAACGAATAGTTCGTTCTAATATCGTTCACTCAAGCGAATAGCAAATTTCTGTAATTCAAAATGAACTTGTTCGTCATTTATTCCCTGGGCGAATAGCGAATTTTTACCGAAGTTAGACAATACCATTAATATCATACTCAAAATTTAAGGATACAAAAACCGTATCAATTGCTCAAAATTTTCACTATGTCAGTGTAGCATTAGCTTCGTCCTTTATTGCATTGATTCTCAACCTTTTCTCTCTCGTAGCCTCGCTGAGAGTCTACTACATCAATGTGTTCACTCTTCTCCACCAGCCGTTTATTCAGAAAGTATATCTAGCCTAGATCTTATTTTAGGGCGAACTGTTGACATAATTCAAAGCCCTCTATGAGGGATATATTCTCGAAGTTTTGTAAGTACGCAAGATATTTTTGAAATTGTAGTTTTTCGTGGCCGCCCCTTAAGAGCTGCTAGGGCTTCCTATTTTTCCAAATTTTTGCTAAGGCCCCCCGTAGATCCTGCATATGGCTCCTGTTGAGAATCAGTGCTCTAATAGACAATTCAGAAACCAAGGTGATTGACAAAGTGGTGAATCAATTCGTCCAGTTCACTTGAAGTCCTGCGAAGTTTTCAGTTAGGTACTGCATATATCTACTACCGAGAGATTATACAAAAGAAAAAGAAGAAGAATTTCTATTTTTACTGTTGTTTGTAGAGGGATTTTTGTAGGGGAATCCCTGAACATGGACTGATATTGTTATATTCAGTTATTTAGAAATATTCTTCTTTTTTTTTGTTTAGCCGTTTTCTATCCGCTGAATATAGACCTCCCTCATATTCCTACAACTTTCACGATTTTTTTCGAGTTGATACAAATTTAGCACTGCCGTTTTCTTAATATCGTCGCGCCATCTCATCTAGGTCGTCCTACTTTTCGTGTTTCTCCCATGGCCTTTATTCACTGAATTTGTGTACTCCTCTGGCGACGTGTCCTGCCTATTTCCATTTTAGTGACGCTACCCTTCGTCCTCTACTTTTGTTCTTTGTCTTATCCACATGTTGGTCTTATGGTCCTTCAATATGATTCCTAGTATTTCCTCTCTTTTGCTCGCTGTTGAATTTTGAGCTTGTTAAGTATTTCTTTTGTAATAATTCAGGTCTCTGCTCCGTACGTTACAACTGGCAGCATTCTTTGATCGTATAATTCCGACTTTAAGGAGATGGGAATCTTCATAATCATTATGTCTTTTAGCTTCCCATGTGATGCGCAGCCGTGAAGTATCATTTACTCTACTGTAGTATGAATTTATATTGCCCTTTGTTTGCTAGTTTAATCAGTCGTAGACCACAAAAGTTGCTGATATCTCAGTGTAGTACGCGAAAGTCAATATTACTCTAGCTTACCTGCTCGTAGTCATATAGAATACTGCAATTATGCGTGCAAACTCTGCGAGAAACCAAATTCCAACAGTTTACATAAAAATAAATATAATCGGTTAAATAAACAAAAATACAGAAAAGTACATTCACATAAAACATAAAAATAATAAACGGTGACAATACATACAGGATATATCTATTAAATATATGTGTGTAGCTTACATTTAATTAGTGACGCAAGTCCCAACACAAACCGCGTGAATATGTTTTTACGTCTCAACCACAAATCCCTGGAGCCGGGCCCGCACGTTTGCTGATTCATGCGTTTTAGCGCGCACTAAGAATGCTCGACTCAACGGTGACGCCAAGCTGTAACCGCCCCACGCGCTTTCACGGGTGTTGCAAGATTACGTCATTCGCTGTTAAGCTTCTGGTTTCCTCAATTTCACTGGTTCGTACAGTAAATGGAGGTGGTTAATTATAGTAACTAACTTGGCTTTATTATTTCTGCCAGATGTACCAGGGGTCAGCTCCTTGTGCTCCTTTGAAGCCGAAATCGCAGCTTCCTGCTGTGTCGACTGTTTGTTCCTCAGTATTGCTTCCAAGGTGATGGTTCACTCTCTAAATCTGCACCTCAGCTTCAGATGCACTAGATGTAGGCTGTTGTTAACGCAGATCCACACAGACATTTTTTAATGCACTTAATTCACAGGCGTAGCGTCCCTTGGGTTTTGGGCGCAACGCTCTGGTCGCCTACTCAAGGGCGACTGTCCCCCCGCTATTCTTCACGCAAGAGTCCCTTTGTTATTCATAAATGCAACGTCTGCAAATCAGCAGATTTGCACACACACTTTCCCGCGCGAAATCCACAATGCGTTTTAAGCTAATTGACACATCAGGAGAAATACGGCTTAGTTTTATTACTGGCAGAATAGGGGTTAACTGCCAAAGTTATGAAATATATATGGTGACACGAATCGGCGCATTACAGTATTTCTACAAATGTTCAGTTATCTATCTGAAGTTGTACATACACTTTTTCATTTTTTTAAGAAACTTCATTAATTCAAAGTCAAGTGCGATACCTTGACTTGCGGTTCTTTGCATGCGGGTTCTTAAGAAGAGTAAGAAATATTAAATTTGAAATTCACAAGGACGATACGTGGTTCAGAACTTCGGAAAATGTAATGTTGGTTACTGTTGTGTAAATGGTGGAAATATCTTTGGTAGTAAGAAAATTTGGAAGATTTCCTTGGGTACATTATTTATGTGTTTACGTATTACGACGTTTGTATAAAAAAATAGGTAATATCGCCACATTCCATTTATTAGGAAGGAAATTTCAATTAAATCCTATACATTTAAAAAAAACATGTATATAGTTATGCCGAAGTTGTTGAAGCGAGACCTAGGCTTTTGAAAACAATCATAAAAAAGGGAAACAAACAGTCTAATATTTGTAGTGCTTCAAGACTTAAAGCAGACAGGTTTATAAATTATTTGACGTTCAGCTCACCATGAATGGAGACGATTGCGCCAAGCTTGTGCAGGGGAGTATGTAACTTGGTAATCGATTCGAGGTGGCTGTCAAAGGCCTTAGTAAATAAATTATTTATACCCTTCTGTTTACGCTATACGGTACGTTGAGTGTAAGACGATCACTAGCTGCGAGAAGCTGTGATGTTCTCGCCGACGTGCGCCAATAAAACACACAGGTCGCCTAGTTTATGTACGTTGAAGAGCTTCAGAAATAGCTGGGGGTTTTAGGTTTATGAGGCTTACTTTGATTTTCCAGAATTATCAATCCTGACTTATCGGTTCCTTCAATGATGCTGTGATTACGATTCGTCTCTTAATTTATTCCTTTGTATAGAAATAGTCGGAAACGCTTCACGAGACGCAGATAAAGCACACGTTCAAGCACCCACAACATAGACAAACCAAATCATGGGGAAGTGGCCAGACACTCACTCGTTCAGATATAAATTGTATGAGGTCGCCGTTTCCCTTTCAGACCCCTGAAGGGATGGCTGGTGTTGATAGGCTTCGAACAGGCCGTCTTCCTCATAACGCGTAATTAGATCTTGTAGGGATGTCAACAAAAGGCTGGACAATAAAGCAGCGTTACTAGTGATTAACTCAGGGATGTGTGCTAATTGTGTGTTTTTCCATGTTTGCAAAAGCGTTTATGTTCCTCTACTGTTGTACTATCACGAACAAGCTTGGATTTAGTATTAGCCAACTGGTGGTATCCATCATTTGTAGATTAAAAAACCTTCGATGCTTTAGATGTCTGTACCGTTTTGAATCATTAGAGAATACGTAGAATTGACTTGACTTAATATAATAGCAGAAAATTAAAGTAATAACACGAACATATAAAATGTAGAACAGATAAAAACGTTGACACCATGGCGAATTAATAGTATAAGTCGACCATTATGTATACATACTTTACGTCGATGGATAGAGTACCTAATTTCAAATACTAAATAAATACGGATAAATGAACCCATTCATGAACGTTTTTTAGGAGATGTTTGATAGATCTCAAACGGTGAAATATGCTACTTACTAACTTAGGAGTTATGAGAACTTATCTCAAGGGGTGATGAAAAATGAAATGGTTCTGTCGGACGAAAAATCACGAAGTTATGCAAACGAAGCCAAAATTCAAAGGAAACGCAAAGACTAACGAATATCATATAATAATAGTCAATAGAACCTGGGTAATAACATACGTTAATAAATGATAAGTAATTACTGATATTCCACAAACAACCATAAATATATACAGAACGATTTAAATTAACACACAAATACATAAATACTTTACTAGAAGCCTCAATTGTAATGCGTGACTTAATAAATTGTAAGTGAAGCAATTACTGCTATGGGATCAGCAATGTTACTATAATAATGCTATTTCTTTAAACGAGCACAGTTGCCCAAAATTAAATTAGGTTTTTTTATGACAGATGTATCTCATCCAGATCCTTGCATATATTTTTCCCACACTAAAAAACAGTTATGCCAACATTTATGGCAGCAATCGAATATGAAATTATTAAGTGTCATATCTGTTTGGATATCAGTGTAGAAATTAGGTTAGCCAATAAGCGATTTAATTTAGCTTCATAAGATAGCTTTATACAGCATGAAATATTATTCCTACCTGAGGAATCACTCTTAACGTGCTAAATACGTTAACGAACTTAATTAACCAACTGTAGTTTGCTACATTAAAACCTGGGTTTATACAAATTATGCACCCAAAATACAATGGACTGGATTAATGTTCACATCGCGTCGTAGCGATAGCATGAACGTAACCTCGAAAAATGTAGATACAAAATCGTATTAGGATTAATGTGCGTTACAATATATATTACTTCTATAGGAATTAAATATACACTGGACTGGTTTAATGTCTTTCGGAAGTACCTCCACGCCTCGCCAGAAAGATCAGTTCGATGGTTAATCAACAAATAAGTCACGTTCGGCCACGCACTTCTCCCAAATCGTTTAATGAACTACGCCAGCTAAGCTCCTTCTACAAATCAGTCCTCAACGCTTAATCTGAATCTTACCGGTCTCCCCCTGCTATCAGCCAGAATGTTTTCAGAACCTTCGCAGCAATCTCAAATTTTGCAGGTAACCTCAAAAAGTAGGTCATTCCAGAAAAGCTACAGCGAACAGCAATGTTTGACTACAATTTCGTAACAGAAACAATCTCTTGTCAGAGCTCTGTCTAGTTCAACATGTGAAAAGTTGCAACTAAAAGAAATCCCCAGGTGCGTGGTGTAATTTCAAACGCTACACATTTTTCTCAATCAAAAACATCTCAAATTTAACGCAGCTCCTACGAACATCGCCCAATATATACTTGTAGTATTTTAACCCCATGGATTGCTGGGCGACTGTTCCTCAGTGGCACAAAATTCACAATGCTGTACCGAACAGGAGGAGAGCTAACCTGTTCATCTCGATGAAAAACCGGAAGGAGGCGTCCATATTGCGAGAGTGCTAAACGGGTTCTATACCCGGCAGGCGATTATGTAGCCCAAATGAACAATTAAATGTCTCATAAGCTAAAGCAAAAATAACTTTAATCCTATTATAACGTGTTAGCCGTTGAACGCTGTAACAATTAATAGCACCAAACTAAACCAATAACTATCACAACACTGTTCAAAGCAAGCCAGGTGGCAAATTGTGAATACCTAAAATGGTTCCGTGACCATTGCATTCAACAGGGCCCATTAACTGCACTCCGACAGAAAAGAATGGTATGTTTTTCGGACTTTTTCCACTGTCTAGGGTGTAAATCACACAACGTTTCGGGAGCTTTGATCTACTACCCGTCTTCAAGTGTTCTTGGTTAGTCCTGAGAAGGACTGATATTATACGTTTTTCTACGTAAATTTGTGCCTCCTCCGGGGTTTGAACCCGGGACCGCTGATCGCTAGTCTGCCACTCTAACCATTAGGCCACCTAGACAGCAGAAAAAGCCCGAAAAGCATATCATAATAGATCACTGCCAAAAAAAAAATGACATTCAGAGAACAGAAAAGAATGGGTTAACACTAAACGAATATAACTAAATCCAGGCGCCAAGAATTTAAATAATCAACAATTAGCAACATTTGCAAGATTAAGCTCCCAAAAATGTACCTTTATCATACGCCGAATCCTTGATAAGCCATAATCTATTACAACAATAACAAGACATAAATTCGATGCAATTCCAGTGACGTTTATTTTAATATGTATAAGCAGGTAAAGGGGTCATTAGCTCACTGGTTTGTATTTTATTTAAAAAACTTGCTAGAGATGAAAAACGGCTTTACTGGGCGTATTCCAGTCCTACACAGAATAATCCGGCTGAATTCATTTAACTCCACCATCTAGGATATATCCCGAAACTATTCACAAACAAGAATCGGAAGCAATAATGAATACTTAACCATTCATCGAAACACAAATCCCACAAAAATTTCTACAAATTGTTTGCTCAAATTGTTTTTCTATATCTAAGCGACAAAAAGAAAAATAGGCTAATACCACCACAATGTGACGCAATGACACTAGAATTCCTAACAATACTACGAATCTCAACAGATAGCGTCGGATGAGCTAAGACAATTTTGAAATATTACGCATAAATTGACATGGCCGGTTAGTTAGGGACACTTTTATGAGACGTCAGGCACAGCCGTATCCTTTCACCTCAAATACCTAACCTTCAAACTTCGAAATTCAACAGAAAAGTAATCACCCCAACAGAATCATGTCCTTTTTATCGTATAGTAATTAAGTGTGTTTATTACTCAGGTAACGCATATCTTTAGGAATATGCCCCAATTATAGGCGAACGTCAAAGATGAACACCAAATTTCAGAATAGCGCTATATGACCGTAACAAAGGAGAGAACAGTAAAACAAGACATCACAAAGAAATGCGAAATATCTTTAACCTCAGACAAATAACAGCGAAGTTGTATTGTTTATCTGAGAAACAACTTAACTACTGCAAGCCCTTTTTGCAATTGCTATTTACTTAGCAAAAAACGCTTTCGCAGTTAGTTGTACGTACACTATGAATGATATGGACTGTGAACGCTTAATTTCATTATTCGTGAAACAGACAATTCACACAAAACTTTTTTTTTATTTTCTCAAAATTTGCAAAAAGTGGTTAAGTGATTTCAGCAAAAAACTATTCTGAGCGCGAATTTTGAAGTGCAGTCTAATGGCTTTCTTGCCGGCGTCTCGCATAGATCCTGTTTCTCATTGTTTTTATGATTTTTGAAGGCCGCGGATCAAATTGCCGTAATAAATATCGCGCCGAGAACTGTCCGTCGCGGAAGCCGACCATTTCCCATTAGTCGACCAGAATTAAGGCTATTTATTTTCCGCGGGTGCTAAATTAATCGCATTATTTCGCGAATTTTTGTACAGCTTGCAAGAAATCGATTCCGATGGACCCTGGAGATTGCGTTTTTCACATGCAAAGCCCGAGCAATTCGGCAAACTTCGAGCTACTTCCGTGCAAATCAAGTTATTTTTCGGCGCTTTCGGAGGAAAACATGGCAATTTTATTTTCCGTTCGAGCCGTCGCAGATTCGGATGCGAGATTATTCCGTCGCGGATGTTGGAGATCATCGATCAATTTTGAATAATGAAGAAAGCCTGGCTTTGCTCCCGACGCGGCCTTTTACCGTTACGCTCTGAGCCTAAGATAAAAGGAGTGAATGTTTGTTCTACTATAAACCGAGTTTTTAAATAAGTACCGTTATAAAACGATATGTTAAGCAAACCCCGTGCCGATACGACGACATATGAGCTAACAAATTGCAAAATTATGTATTATGGAGCAAACTTGTCAGTTTCATAAGAAAGTCTTACTCGCAGTCTTACAAAAATAAAACTGAAGTTTCCAGTACTGAATAAACTGTCTAATATTGTTTCAAAAACAGAACTTTTTCAGATAAATTAAAGTAGAGATTAGCATTATTGCGAAAACAAAAATCAAGACATAATCTATTTGTTATACTACAAAAAATTACAGTAGTACAACGCCACAAAGAAAGATTGTTAGAATAAAAACCAACTCAAAAGTTCATGTAGTTTTTGAGGCACTTGATCGAGCTATCAGATAAATAAGAATAGAAGATAATAAACATTGCTATCAATACAAGAACACAACCAGCCAGGAAACGCTTTAAGTTCTAATGGTATATAATATGTAAATGTGATGTAACTCACCAAGCTTTTTCTAATGTAATTTCTGTAGAGAAATAAGAAACGAAAATATAAAACACTGTTAAAATCAAGAACACATGAAATTGGGAAGGTCGAAACTTTAGTAGTTCTGTGATTCAGCCGATCAACTCGTCCGTTCTTCAAGTAAATAGGAACAAAAAATAATAGATGTTGTTCAAGGATGAACACCAACATCAGAAAACATTTAAATCCACATAGTTTTGTGATAAAATCGATCAAGCGCTCTAAGCAGCTGATTTCATAATTTCTTCAGATGAATGAGAATAGAAACTACTAAATGTTGTTGCCATTATCAGAAAATGTTTAAATCAGAATAGCTTTCTGATCTAATCGATCAAGCTGCTTAAGCTTCTTCTGGCGTCATTATTTCATCATATAAATAACAACAGAAAATAATGAATTGTAAAGAGAAAGATACAGTCTAAAATCGTTTAAAACCGACTAGGTTTGTGATACAATCGGTCAAACTTCTTAATCTTCTTCTGACGTATTTATTTATTCAGGTGAAGAGGAGCAGAAGAAGGCACATTTTTTGTTAAAAGAAGAGCAGCATCATTGAAATTTTTTTAAATCATCATCGAGCTTCGTACGCTTTTTCTGAGGTCATCCATCATTCCTTCAAACAAATAAGAAGAAAATATAATAAATGATGTTAAAAGAAGAACACCATTACTATAAAACGTTTACATTAGAATAGAAGCAGCTTAATCTTCTTCTAACATTGTTTCATCAGATAAATAAGAACAAAAATAATAAAGGTAGAAGAATCCAGGCGGAAAACGCTTAAATGCGAATAATTCTGTGATACAATCGTTTAAACTTCTTAAGCTCCATATATGTATTCATTTCTTCAGATGAATAGAAACAGAAGATGATGAATATTGTTGTTAAAAGAAGAACAGCATCATCAGAAAACGTTTAATTATAAATATTTGTCTGATGCAATCGATCAAGCTTCTTACGCTTTTGTGAGGTTATCTTTTCTTCAGATGAGGAAGAACAGAAAATAATAACGAATGTTATTAAAAGAGGAATACCATACTCAAACCTTTTAAGAATAGTTTTGTGAGGAAAGCGATCAAACGCTTTAAGCTCCTTCCAACAGAATCATTTCATTAAATAAATAAGAACAGATAGTAGATATGGTTGTTGTTAAGAGAAGAAGCCAGTCGGAAAACGCTTAAATCCGAACACTTCCGTAATACAATCGAGAAAATATCTTAATCTCGTTCTGACGTATTCACTCCTTCAGATATCGAGGAACAGAAGACGATAAATTTTGTTAAAAGAACAACAACGTCATCAGAAGATGTTTAAATCCGAATAGTTTTGTGATACAATCGGTCAAACTTCTTAAGCTTTGTAATGTAGCATGCTGTGAGAATGCTTAATTATTTTCAATTAATATCCAGATATCTAAAGGGTATCATGGGATAACAAGTGTAAGTGAATAGCTGGTGGCAGTAAATATTAGCAACCAGAGGGTTGTTTACTGCAAAAGTTTCTATATTTTGAGTAATCTCAGTCTAATTAGTCACGTTAAAGGTCTAATATCCCTTTAATTGTGAGAATAATATTGAAGTTTGGTACTTGTTAGCAAGAATAGCCTTCTGCACGATCAAAGTTTGACCAAGGAGTCACAATTATTATTCTCATAGCGATTTGGAGATTAATATAAACCATTTCAAGTGGTTATTGGTGCTTAAGTCATCAGTTACTGCGAGTGTTTGTGTTTGTGGCATGCTGCAATACCGCTTAACAAAATATTAAACGGTCACGACAGCTACAACGAGTTTTTATGGGTCTTCGACATCTTAAAGGAGATGCTTGACGACTGTGATCAGTTTGGAGCTGATATAGATTTACACTTCAGGTACGAGTTCATCTTTGAGAAGGTTAGTGTATTTTAATAACAGTTTGGTACGGCAAAATTAGAATAAAACATTGTATTTTAGATTTAGAGAACATTTAGAATATTAAGTTTTCCAAATTTGAATTGATTTGAGTACTCGACGCTTTCGACTTTTATATTTAGAAATTGTATTATTTTTGGTCTAGTTATCTTTAAGAAAGTTTAACCTCACATTTTTG
Source organism: Agriotes lineatus (assembly GCA_940337035.1). NCBI lineage: Eukaryota > Metazoa > Arthropoda > Insecta > Coleoptera > Elateridae > Agriotes > Agriotes lineatus. The sequence continues at coordinate 121,119,657 of OW679201.1, read as the reverse complement.
GAAGAAGTAATTTAATTAAATATTTTGACAACCTTTAGTTTGATTATTAAATGTAATGTCAAGCCAAACATATTAATACACTATAACTGAATTATAAGGTTCAATTTCAAGTACTAGATAGTGCGATTTAAAAAGCAAGTCAAATTGATAATAATTTGATAATTAAAACTACAATTCTAAAGATATAATTTATATTAACAATAACTCATTCAGCTGAGAAAGAAATAGAGTTCTTAATTGCTAAATAAGCTGGCTAGCCGAGGTACGTTTAAAAAGATTTAAATGACATAATTTCAATGTCATATATTTATTGATGAGATATGTCAATTTAGAATTAATTTGAAAGTAACAAGGTAAGTGCGAATATATTATTATTGATACTACTTCTGTTCAATAAGCAAATAGGGTAGATATCTTAATTATATATTATGCATAAAAAACCCGGAAGAGGGGTGGTGTAATAGCTTCTTCTGACGTATTTATTTATTCAGGTGAAGAGGAACAGAAGATAATACATTTTTTGTTAAAAAAAGACTAGCATCATCGGAAAATGTTTAAATCATCATCGAGTTTCGTACGCTTTTTCTGAGGTCATCATTCCATCCAAATAAGGAGAAAATATAATAAATATTGTTGTGAAATGAAGAACACTATCATCATAAAACTTTTACATTAGAATAGAAGCAGCTTAAACTTCTTCTAACCTCATTGTTTGATCTTATAAATAAAAACAAAATAATAAAGGTAGTAGAATACAGGCGAAAAACCTTTAAATGCGAATAGTTCTGTGATACAATCGTTTAAACTTCTTAAGCTCCATATGTGTATTCATTTCTTCAGATGAATAGAAACAGAAGATGATGAATATTGTTGTTAAAAGAAGAACAGCATCATCAGAAAACGCTTAAATTCAAATATCTGTCTGATGCAATTGATCAAGCTTCTTACGCTTTTTCTAAGGTCATCATTTCTTCAGATGAAAAAGAACAGAAGATAATAACGGATATTATTAAAATAAGAATATCATACTCACAAATTTTTAAGTCAGAATAGTTTTGTGAGGAAAGCGATCAAACTTCTTAGCTCTTTTTGCGGAATCATTTCGTTAGACAAATAAGAACAGATAATAGATATGGTTGTTAAGAGAAGAATACAGTTGGAAAACGTTTAAATCCGATCAGTTCCGTAATACAATTGACCAAATATCTTAATCTCTTTCTGACGTATTCATTTCTTCAATTAAAGATGACCAGAAGACGATAAATGTTGTTAAAAAGCAACAATAATATTAGAAAATGGTAAAATCCGAATAGTTTTTTGATGCAATCGATCTGACGTTATCATTTTTTCAGAAAATAATAAATGTGGTTGTTAAGAGCAACACCATCACCTGAAATCGTTCAAAACCGAATGGTTATATGATAAAATCGATCAAGCTCTTTAAGCTGCTGATGTTATCATTTCTTTACAAAAATGAGAACAGAAATGTTGTTGCAAAGAGGTCATCATTTCTCAGATATATGAAAAGGGAAAGTACTAAATGTTCTTAAGAAATTAAAAATTTTCAAAATTATATGATAAGATATTTCTATTTATCATAATTTATTTAAATAAACTTTGTTACATGAACCAAATACGTTACTCATACATTTATGCAATTATTATTAAAACCAACTTTTCAATTAAAATTAAATATTAACTTAATACTATCCTGCCCATGTCATCTGCAAGTTCCGAACTTTCTACAGTTTTGCGCATTGTTTGATAACAAAAATATGTGAATAACCTTGCAAGCCCCGTTATCAATTTCATTTGCATTCTCGCATTCAGAATACCCAACCGTTCTTGTTTTAATTATTTTCAAGTATGGATTATCATGAATAATACCTTCTATCATTAATTATTACTTAATAAAAAAAAATTAAAATGTGAATTAAATTCAAATTTTATACTTCTAATCACGTAAGTATACAAGTTAAAGGAAAACCTTATTTGTTCGCTAATCCTATTTTTCTCTTTTCTGAATGTTAAAATCGCAAATTTTTAATGTTTAAATAAATTACTGAAGAAGCCAACATAATTGGCGAAACGTTTAACTAATAATTAATTTTTTTCAATTTTAAATTAAAGTAGGTTTACGAAAAAATGATTTTTATTTATTATCAAATAACGTTATGACTTAATAATCTCCTAAAATATATATCAGTTCTGAAGAACAGATCAGTAAACGTTTAAATCTGAATAGTTTAGGTATGCAATCTATCAAACTTTTGAAGCTTCTTCTGACGTCAACATTTCTTCAGATAAATAGGAATAATAGGTAAATATTGTTGTTAAAAGAAGGATACCATAATTGAAAAACGTTTAACTAAGAATATTTTTGTGATACAACCTTCTGATATCAGCATTTTTATAGATAAATAAGAAAATAAGACAGATAGTCCAAATAGTTTAATAATACAAGTGATCAACTTCCCGACTTCCGTCAGACGTCATCATTTCTTATTTAAAAACAGAAAATAATAGGTGGTCCTTATGAGAAGGATGCAATCAGAAAACGTAGAATTTCTAATGGTTTGGTGGTACAACCGAATAAGTTAACTATTCTTCTAAAGTCATAATTTCTTCAGGTAAATAAGAGTAAAAAATAGTAAATGCTGTTGTTAAAACAAGAAAGTAGATAATCAGGAAAGTTTAAATGCTAATAATTGTGTGATATAACGTGCTTCTGACCTCGTCATTTGTTCAGGTAAATGGGAACAGAAAATAATAAATGCTGTGCGTAAGAGATGAATACAATCAGACAATATTTAAATCCTAATGACATAATTTCTCCAGGTAAATAAGAGTAGAAAATAGTAAACGTTGTGTTAAAACAAGAACATAGGCAATCAGGAATGTGTAAATGCTAATAGTTTGGTAATACACTCGATCAAGCTTCTGACGTCATTATTTCTTCAGATAAATAAGAGCAGAAAATAATAAATAGTGTTGCTATGAGAAGAACACAGTCAAAAAGAGCTCAAATCCTATAGTTTTCTGATGCAGCTAAGCAACCGATTAATATTCTACGGTCATAAACTCTTGATGTAAATGACAATGGACATAAACCAAGCACAAGTTTTTTTATATGCATAAGGCATAAGACATTGAATCAATATTTGTATAGTAAACTAGATATGGAAAAAGGTTTGGATTACAAACACCTGTTGGATTATTTCTTCTGTTAGAATGAAAATCGAAAAAAATACAAAACATGCATGCTTAAATAAGATAACAATAGAGTCCTGCATTAGTTTAAACCCATAAATTGAAATAATTTTAGAAGATGCTTTAAATCTTTAGAAGAATGCATATGAAACACTTTTGTAGACTATTCCACCGCCAGTTGTGTATATTTACTCAAGTATGAACTTAAACAGCGACTCTTTAAAACACAAAGTAAATAAACACGTTCTACAGCTAAAAAAAACGTTTATTCAATCTCGTTTGGTAAAGGCTTTAACTCTTTTTGTTGTGAACCTTTCATTCCCATGAACACATAAATTAATATAACAATTGCAGAAACATCCCGCAGCGGATTCAGGACACTGTCAAGAGCTCCACGGTTAGCCGGCAGAGGCAATTTATTTGCTTAAGCAAACAAGCGACCTCCAAGAAAAACAAGCATCACCGTAATTGAAAGTCAGCTTGTAAAATAATCAGAGCGAGACGCCCGACAAATCGAATAGATAAGAATAACTCGCGGTCGAAATTACTGCATTACCAGATGGAAGGCCGTAAAATTCCGCAGATACAAGAAACAGGGCTTGTAGCGGTGTATTGTGGGACGATGGCCAGATATTATATCAAACGAGAGGCCATATCGGCTGGAATGCGCGATATAATGGAATGGCCGCAGGAGCTGGTGGTTTCTCATAAGGCTGATGTATTGTTATGCTATGGTTGGTTACAAGAAAAATCTTGATTAAACGCATCCCACGTGGTTCGTTATAAAAGGAAGTAATGTGTAATAGTTTGTACTTTCGTATTGGTACTATTTGTAATTCAACAAACACGCATTATTCATATCTCCCTTTTCACATATAATTTCTGTAATAAAACTAAATTTCCAAAAATGTTTGTGTTCGAATTATAATACCTTTCGCCGTAACCTTTTCCTTGTCACTGACCCCAAATCACCCAAATGTGAGAATCGTTTGAAAATTCAGGCGTCCATGACGTCTTTATGAAAAATAAAAGGACTGCAGACTTGCAAAGGTTGGAACTCCGACGACGCGACGTCGAGCAAACTCCCCAATCGGATCGTCTTCGCATATCAGCATTAATCATGAATAAGATGTGTGCAACTTGTAGCATCCCACCCTACAACTAGTGAAATATTAATGAAGCGTAGTATTGACATTCTTTCACTCATATTTGTTACCATCTACTTTTATTGACAGGCTATAATAATATAACATACGTATAGGTACAGCCCTCGTAAACTTGCAGGCAAAAGTAAAACTGTCTGTTAGGAAATGTTAACTTTCTGAACACTATATTTTCAGTTAATTTTAAATACATAAACACATAACTAATAAAAATAAATACTCTTGCACGTTGCAGAATGTTTCGATCTTGTTTATAGAAAATGGGAGATTTTATGGATATCACACTCCATCATAGTCAGACTACAACACGACAACACCACAGTTTGAGGCTTGAGACGCAATTTGTGTTCGATTCTAAAAATGCAACTATGGAAGATTGACTTCAAGTACGCAAACAACAGTCAAAAGGCACTCAAACTCCCCGAAGGGATTACTAAGTCGCGAATACAGCAATAACACAAATTTAGACGGCAACACTTCGAACATAAACCGAGATGTAAACATGCAAGCACTTCAAACGGGACGGTAGATTGACGATACGAAACATCAATTTACACAACATGCAAAAGTTACTCAAATATATTCGGAGAAGATACAACAAGAATTGGCTGGCGGCGTGGAATGTAGCCAGCTCGATGGAGAGACTTCGCAGACGTGTGGTATTCTAATTCGATGTTGTATCGATATAGGGGATCGACGGTAGACGAAACGGTAAAATACGGAAACTCGAATTATTAATATGCATAACACAATTTAATAAATCCGACTTAAATCGAATTGCGAATCACAAAGTCGCCTCGCGACAGCTTGGAGGATCGAAGCGAAAACATTGATAATTCCCTCGCGCGGGGTGTAACGGCAGAAAAAGATAATTCCCCACGATACTATGCATACATTAATTACAAGAAACACAATCTTCCCGCCTATTCTGAGTATAACGGCAAGGAAAGTCCCACCGACGATACGATTCCTGCGAACTGCCACCATTCTTTCGCAGCGCAAAGTGCCTTTGCTTAATCAGCGGTGTCTTCAATGCCATCTAGGCACCAGCAAAATCACTCTCACAATGTCCTCTAATGAAATGCACAGGAGCGGACTCGCCTAACATCATCGGGAACACAATCCTTTACTACAGATGTGGTATAAATTAAAAATAACGTAACAGCGTCATACTTGAAAGTAACCAATATGCAAATGCATATCTTCTTTTTTTCCTCGTTTTTCTGCATGTATGGTAATCATACTGTTTTAACAAATCAGAGTTCTAGGATGTATGTCTCGCCAAGCAGTAGAAGGTTAGTGTAAGGCTTCTGGGATAAATATGACTTGCTTTTTCGAATATAGTGAAGCGCATCACACATAAAAGTAACCAGTAAACGAATATCTTCATTTTCTCCTCGTTCTTCTTTATGTATGACTCTCATACTACTTTAGAAAATCATGGTTCTATGACTAAAGTTTCGTCAGGCAGAGGAAGGTTAGTGTAAGACTTGTGGGGTAAATATGACTTGCTTTTTCGACTATAGTGAAGCGCATCACACATAAGAGTAACCAGTAAACGAATATCTTCATTTTCTTCCCGTTCTTCTTTATGTATTACCCTCAGTATTTTAGCAAATCATAGTCCTATGACTACAGTTTCGTCAGCCAGAGGAAGGTTAGTGTAAGGCGTCTGGGGTAAATAGAACTTGCTTTTTCGAATATAGTGAAGCGCATCACACCTAAGAGTAACCAATAAAAGAGAATCTTCATTCTCTCCTCGATATTCTTTATGTATGACCCTCATACTATTTTAGCAAATCATGGTTCTATGACTGCAGTTTCGTCAGGCAGAAGATGGTTAGTGTAAGGCTTCTGGGGTAAATAGGACTTGCTTTTTCGATTATAGTGTAACGCATCACACCTAAGAGTAACTAATAAAAGAGTATCTTCATTCTCTCCTCGTTCTTCTTTATGTATGACTCTCATACTACTTTAGAAAATCATGGTTCTATGACTAAAGTTTCGTCAGGCAGAAGAAGGTTAGTGTAAGGCTCGTGTGGTAAATATGACTTGCTTTTTCGACTATAGTGAAGCGCATCACACATAAGAGTAACCAGTAAACGAATATCTTCATTTTCTTCCCGTTCTTCTTTATGTATTACCCTCAGTATTTTAGCAAATCATAGTCCTATGACTACAGTTTCGTCAGCCAGATGAAGGTTAGTGTAAGGCGTCTGGGGTAAATAGAACTTGCTTTTTCGAATATAGTGAAACGCATCACACCTAAGAGTAACCAATAAAAGAGAATCTTCATTCTCTCCTCGATCTTCTGTATGTATGACTCTCATACTACTTTAGAAAATCATGGTTCTATGACTAAAGTTTCGTCAGGCAGAAGAAGGTTAGTGTAAGACTTGTGGGGTAAATATGACTTGCTTTTTCGACTATAGTGAAGCGCATCACACATAAGAGTAACCAGTAGACAAATATCTTCATTTTCTTCCCCTTCTTCTTTATGTATTACCCTCAGTATTTTAGCAAATCATAGTCCTATGACTACAGTTTCGTCAGCCAGAGGAAGGTTAGTGTAAGGCGTCTGGGGTAAATAGAACTTGCTTTTTCGAATATAGTGAAGCGCATCACACCTAAGAGTAACCAATAAAAGAGAATCTGCATTCTCTCCGCGATCTGCTTTATGTATGACCCTCATATTATTTTAGCAAATCATGCTTCTATGACTACAGTTTCGTCAGGCAGAAGAAGGTTAGTGTAAAGCTTCTGGGGAAATAGGACTTGCTTTTTCGAATATAGTGAAGCGCATCACACCTAAGAGTAACCAATAAAAAAGTATCTTTATTCTCTCCTCGTTCTTCTTTATGTATGACCCTCATATTATTTTAGCAAATCAGGGTTCTATGATTACACTTTCGTCAGGCAGTAGAAGGTCAGTGTAAGGCTTCTGTAGGCGATAGGACTTAGTTTTTGCGAATATTTTGAATATTCTCATACTTACGAGTAACCAGTATGTAAATGTCTTTTCTTTCTTCGCGTTTTTTTATGTGTGGTACTTAATCATACTATTCCAACAATTCTGGCTTCTAAGATTCCAGTCTCGTCAATCAGTAGAGGGTTAGTTTTAAGGCTTTTGGGAGAGATAGAACTTGCTTTTTCGGTATGATGAAACGCTTCTGTAGAAGATAGGACTTTGTATTTGCGAATATTTTGAATACTCTCATACTTACGAGTAACCAGTATGTAAATGTCTTTTCTTTCTTCGCGCTTTTTTTATGTGTACTTAATCATACTATTCCAACAATTCATGTTTCTAAGATTCCAGTCTCGTCAATCAGTAGAGGATTAGTTTAAGGCTTTTGGGAGAGATAGAACTTGCTTTCTCGGTATGGTGAAATGCTTCTGTAGAAGATAGGAATTTGTTTTTGCGAATAGTTTGAATATTTTCATACTTAAGAGTAACCAATATGTAAATCTACCTTCTGTTCTCGTTCTTTTGTATATAAGGTAATCTATCTATTTTAACGAATCACGATTTTATGATTCACCAGGTAGTACCGGGTTACTTCAATACTTCTAGAGGAGATAGGACTTGCTTTTTTTGAATATGTTGAAGTGTATTTCGCTTACGAGTAACCAATATGCAAGTATCTTCTTTTTCTTGTCGTTCTTCTGAAGTATTGCAAGCGAACTAATTTAGCAAATCAGGGCTCTATGACTCCAGCTTCGTCAGGCAGTAGAACATTAGTGTAAGGCTTCTGGAAAAGATAAGACTACTTTTGGGAGTATGATGAAGCATATAGTAGTAGAATAGTAGCAGTAGCAAAGTTATCCTAGTAAATCAAAGCTAACAATGGTGCAATTCCTTAAGCTTACTAAATCTAGATGCCAAAATGGTATCAATAGATTTTAGGTAAACCCTCCAACATCATATTTTGTAAATACAAACGCGTAACTATAGATCTACAGCCCAAATAAGCTAGTTCTCATGCAGTTGGAGAGCTCATTGTTTGCGTAGTGTCGTAACAGGTGCAATTGTGATAACCTCCCCGTTCTGAAATATTGAAGACATTTTTCTTGATCGGTTTTGAGTAAATTTTAATATGCTTTCACCTGGGGCTTCTTTGCTAGACATGCATACAATTTATTTTGGCGAAGCGGTGAATGAGCTTCAGGAAATTGGTACAAGGTAGTAATTCAGAATAGGTCATTACTGAATTACATCGAATCCTTGGAAGCCAATTTTATAGGGGTGTATTTAGTATCGCTCTGAATGAGGTTTTTATAGTTTTAATGTTTGATATCAAAGCATCTGAAGGATCCAACGAATTTCGTAGTAAAAAGAGTTTTCAACAACATGTTTTTCAAAATCTGGATATTGTAAGTCAATTCGAGACTTAGTGGCCTCCACATTTAATGAAAAAATATTTATGTTCAGATTGTTTGTAGTTTAATTAAGAACACGGCGTTCTGGTGAAGTTAGGAACCATTTCGTTTCTTCATTATTGTATTTTCAGCAGAAGTCGTAAAACATTAGAGCGCGTTTTATTCTGTCTAGTGTTACAAGGGGCAATTATGAACTTCGTCGAACTGTGGCTCACGCGAAATTATGACTAATAAAGAGCTAAATCTGTTCCGACCTGAATGAGGGTGTTATTTTCTTCATTATTCATAGAACGCGTGCTCACCCATTTTCAGGTTTGAACAATCAATACTGAAGCTTAACTTCCATTTATCTATATGAACATTGTGTGCAACTGCATTTACAAGCCAAGGCAGTTTTCGAACACGTCGAACTGACAGTGTTAAGAAGTTCATCATAACTCTTGAAACAAGGGAAGTAACAAGTGATATGTTTTACGAACAGGCAATGTGAAAAAATATTTTACTCCATTCTAGTGAATTCTATTGTAGTCTACTTCCGCTCTATCAATAAAACGAACATTTGGTAGTGCAGGTTCGCATTATCGTGCTGACAGGAGTCCCCCCGTGTTGCTCCCACGCAGCATCAACCAAACAAATGGAACCGTCCTCAGGTGTACCGCAGACCATAAATCTACGAGTAGATAGGTGCTTGCCGCAAAACGCTTAAATAGCGATAGCATTGACGGCCAAGTCGTATTTAATCTTGTTTGATGACAGTTTGGTTATTGCTAGGCAACACAACGTTCTGAAAGGGCTATTATCGACCACTTTACTGTTTTTCAAGGTGGTTTGTTAGATCCATTCCCACGATAGTTTTGTTGCAAGTAAAGTGTTAATATAGAGAAATGCGTTTTTATGAACTGGGTATGCAGGTGTATGTAATAAAATTTTAATATTTCACGAAAATGGCGAATCACACCATGTAAGTCTATAGTCAAATCCAATTAAAATGGCAAAGTATTATCAGAAGCAAAATATAACTAAATAAATGTCTTCTTAGTTGATAATGCCGGGGATGAAGATTTTTAAATAAGTACGCAAGTGATTTTACTCGATGAAGATAATAAAATTTAATGCAACTTAAACAAAGTAATAATTAACGCATTGAATATGGGCCACGATAAACTGAAGGCAACACCACAGAACACTGGAATTTCAATCGTAAGTTTGTGCAGACTCACAAAGGTGAGCACCAGAGGATTAAAAGAAACAATCTGTCATTTCCATCTTTAGAGAAAAATAAAAGCTCAGTACCTCGATCACAGTATGCAGATCCATTACGACTCGGTCTTTGTGAAGAAGAGTTAATGTAGTTCGCGACCTCAACCTCAGTTAAACCATCCTGCATGATGTCTTATAATAAATGAAAACGCTTTTAAAGAAATGGACTCTACTCCATTTTGAGTAGAGAAAAAATTAATGTACCTTGTCAGTCATCAACCCTTGATAAGATTAGATAAGATAAGATCTTAAGCCCGACATTCTTGAATGTGGTGCTCTATAAAATAATATAAAAAGTGGAACAGAAAGAGGAAAATGTAAAATGAGGCTTAGGGAGACATCAGGAAATATTTGGACAGTAAAGTAATGAACAAAATGTACTGCTAGAATAAAAGCAACTGGTCGAGCAGCTAAGACATCTAACTAAACTAACTTAACTGACTAAACGGTCTGGGGTCAGGTTGTCTCTAAAAGGAAAACATACACAAAGAGGAGACGAAATCCTAGTTTAAGAAGAAGAGCCGAGTTCTAAAAATTCTCGAATTGAGCTCTCTGTTAAGGGTCAGATAACTGAATTTTCATACGCTGCGTGACTACTATGAGTAATTCGTTCAATATTCAACCAAAAAATAGGAGGAAGAAGAATAATAGAAAAATATCGTTGTCTTTCTCTATGCACCGACGCACAATTCCGTTAGTTGCGTAGTTGATCTATGATATACTCGATTTAAAAGAAACCAAAAAAAGGTCCAATAAAGAAGTGGTAAAAAACCATTGAAATTGTTCTTGGAGTATCATGTTGGCTTCAAACTATGCAGTTACACTTTAAATCGAATTGTAGATTTTATCCGAAACGAACTGAAATGTAAAGAAGAACTAGAGTGTGTGAAAAAGTCTTCTTCTTTGTCGGTATTCTATAATAATCCAGGAATGAGTCAAACAGTCTATTAACAAATGACAGCAAATCTTTCAATAGTTTTCTAAATTAGTGATGAAAATTGATTCTTCGCTTTTTTGTGACTCTTATGAGATATTTGCATCGTCGTGGTTGTCGCTTTCAATAGACCATAATATTAGATATATTTAGATGAAAATGTCGGTTTTCTAAAAAAAACTTTCATTGGGCGATGGCATTTGTTAGGGATGAAATATTTGATGGTTTTGGGGTGCATTAATTTTAAGCTTTAATTACTGCGTTTGCCATTTCTGGAATAGTTCGAGCCCTGAAATGTAATATAATCTTGACAAATGTATTAGACGTTAAGTCATAATTCCGCCTTTCGGAGTCCCAGATTGCACTTGCAAGCAATGTACCGTATCGAGGGATGCTGGGTTAGAAATGGAATTCGGAATAGGAGAACGTTCGTTGCTAGGATAAGCGCTAGACGTGTTTCGTAAAAGTGGGCTGATTTACCTAGTTAGTCTCTGGCGCAAGCGATTCTGCGAGTAGACGAACCAATAATTATTTATAATTTGTTAAGTTGCAATAATGCGAGGCGAAGCTGCAAGCGCGGCTATGCGTATTCCTAGGTGGTGAGTTAGATTAGCTAGAGTAAAATGTACGTACTATCGTAGTCAGTTGAATAAAGTTTAGTCCCTTGTTGGCAATTACAGCATATGATAGACGTCAGAGGTTCCTGCTCGTGCTGGACGATTATATGATAATCGAGGGTTTGGATCCCGCAGGACCACGAAGTTCCGCATAGTGATCCGCGGAAGGATGAAGTTCCGCAATCGGAAGCATGATGTTCCGCAATGATAATGTTATCCCGTGGAAGCACGAACTTCGGCAGTGGGCTGTAGCCTTGGATTTACGATAATTACTTTACTGCGAAAGACCAGTAGCCTCCGTGTTGTTACCAACTCTGTACGGGTTGTAATAATAGTTAATCTGGTGGATTACTATTGGGCAGTACCAGCGAAAAAGTACCGACAGCTAACCCAACCAGCGAAGGCAGCGATGAGGTGCCAAAGGGTTGATGCTGACTGATACAAGGCCAAGTATTATAATGTCGCTGCGAGAAGTACGGAGGGACCAGGGGTCGGCCACCCCCGGTGAGTACAATTATTATTATCGTTTACAGTTCAGTAAGCTTATGTTCTTTTACGTTCTTCGCCATTGGGCCAAGGAAGGCTCAAACCTGCACTGTTTGCACCCCTTCGCCGGTCATGGGTGAGTTGTATCCACCACTGGGACACATTTCAAAAGTATTGGAATTTGAATTTTAATATAACACACAAAAACGCGTCTAACACGTTGATAGATACCGTTTATCGCTTGTTCAAGCTTTTCAGAAGTTCTGAGTATTAAACTTAATATCCTCTGCGGAAACCATCCCGTAGCATTTTATTGTTTGTTATTATAAGCCCCATCATTCCCAGCCTTAGTATTTGTTTATATTCTGCTGAAAGTCATAAACGTGTATTTAAAGCGAATCCCGGATTCGCCTCCCAGTTAATAAGCTCGATTTGCGCGGCAGCTGCCCGATATTGCTTGTTTGCGTCCAGGAAGCTGGAAAACTGCCAGAGCAAATTGGTTCGTTCCCTTCGCGAAAGGATTCGCCGAACGATCGAAATCTATACATAAGCTATTGCTCATTCTCGTCTCCGGAGTGCGAGGTCAGATTTTTATGTTCACGGTGCATATGTGGCAGCGAGAGGCCTGGAAAGGATGCAGGGCAATCTCATTATTATTTGGTGATCTTCCTTGCATCCCACAGCCTCGTAGTCGCTAAAACAATAATAAACCAAATTGGCGGCTGTAACGAAGTTACGGTGCCCAACAAAGCTAAATTGATCCAATTATCCGGGATCATGTGGCCTTGCTGGTCCTTACATCAGTCGTCATGCTTTTTGTGCATATGGTCGCGATGTGCTTGGTCATCGTTACATAAAACGCTTTTGTCAGAAACTTGGAAACCTTGCCTAATTGATGTGTTAATTAGGAAGTATGATTTTGTTTTGACAAGTACTGCGTATATATTCGAAATTGATATGACGTTCAGACACTTACGTACTTTTTCTGATAATCGGGATGACATTTCAAGCTTGAAGACTGGTTAACTATGTCATTCTCCATGAAGACAACGACCCCTTGAGATTAGGGACGGTAAATGGGCTACAAATTGCTGATCTGCATATCAAATTGTTCAATAGTTGTTATTCACTATATTGCACACAATTGGCTATGTGAGTTGGATTTTTCCCAGCCTCTAACTGCTACAAATCTATAACTCCACCATGAAACTTCTCTTCCTGAAGAATTACAAAATATCTGTCAACTTTTCATCTGTCAGTCATTATTTTTTAGCACGGAATGGTTACAGCAAAAGCTATTTCTGGAAGCAAGCTTTAAATGGTGACTGTGGACTACCATCGATGTAGATTTAGATGTAACTAAAATTACCACCGACGTGAACTACCACCGCCTTGGAGTACCACCGATATGAATTTACATACATCCGACTGGAACTACCGCCGACTTGGTTTGCTTCTGACTTCAAGAATTTTGTGCGTACTCGCCGCGAGTTGTACATATTTTGTGAAGAACTCTCGTTACAGCTGCTTAAAGCTATGCAATAGATCTGTAAGTCAATAAATTTCATGCGTTCATTCTTGACTATCGTGCCCGCCTATATTAAAATTCTGATAAGGTTACGGTACTAAACTAATAAGCGCCTCCTCATAATTATTAATGGATTTTCCTGAAGCTCTTATAAAATACCTTACTTAATTACGCGCGCTAATTAAACATAGCACTAGATCTTTGTCGTCTTAGCGTAAAATATAGTTAGTGCTTCTGCCTGCGAAACTGAGCCGGTGATTTGATTTTCTGTTTCATCAATTGCTAAATATCACTTTCCTTCTGACATATTTTCAAGAAAAGTGAAAAGCTAATGGGTGCGGTTTGGGTAATTTTTTGGCAGTTAAAAGGCGGTCGTGGGTTCTTTAGTGCTTTCGCGCCTGAAGTTCACGTGCAGGTGAAAATGCTTTCTTGTGAAGACCTAAGTTAATAAATTTCGTTAAAGCACTAAAAACGAAAGCTGTAATGAAATTAAGACGCCCTCCAATTTATCTCAGTCATTTTCCGTTACTTTTTGTGTTATATTCTATAGGTAGGTCTTCTTAGCTTCCTCCGAGAAGAGTTACATTTCTATAAGCCACAACGGCTCGGTTTTCAATTAAGTGCCGCATCACAACGTCAGGCTCTTCTAATAAAAATTGCATGGCCTCATAAAGCACCCCCTGGCAGCGGCCACCCTCCGAATGCAGGCAATAAAAAATTCCCGGGGATTAGAAAGGGAGCCGTAATCATGGAACTGCATCGAGTCGTCGAGTTCAGTTTGTGGATTTAATTGAAATTCTTTTTATATATCAATATTTGGTTAACAAAATTGTTCGATTTAAAAGCATTGCGTCACATCTGGCCACGGTTTTGCTTGTGTAATGCATGTCACGATTTCGGTGTCGCAGAAAAGCTGTAAGCCCTCGCTAAGTCGTGATTTGTGGTCAATTCAGCAGTTTTATCAAGCACTTTCGTGCCCCTCGTACGATCAAAACAAGAGTAGCAAATAGCCCTGGAAGATAAAGCTGAGTTTTCTGCTACGATGAACTTGGTCTGTTTATGGGTGTGAAACAAGCACGTCATATGCAGAAGCTGAAGTGAGGGCTCTTATGTGACATATTTTAAAATTATTGTAGAGGAGTGTTGACGAACGGAGGGACGAGGAATGTTGTCTTTAAGGGGGTTTCGAATTTATGCATTGCTTTTGCACATTTTCTACAATATTTCGTGATGTATCATTAATAAATAACACTAACTCTGCTACACGGGGAATTTCTGTACAAAAAAAAAATAATTAAGTCACCGCACGGTGGTCCAGAAATTGTTTCGTGGTATAGCAAAGTTTGCCAGCTAGTTCTTGGGCAGGATTGGGGTGGGTAGTTCGGAAGCGCCACTGGCTCAAAACAGAAAACCTATAGGTGTTGGTGTAAATCGCTAAACCACATAGCTGAGTTATAAAACAACAAATAAAAGAAAACACCAGAAATTGACGTAACCTAATTGTGTATTTACACTATATACGTATATATTTGCACAATGCTCAAGGGGGCAAAAGCGAATCTGCTAAATGTTACACTCATATGAATTAAATTACAGATTATTATATGGATAAGCTTACAATTCCGTATATTTTAATCTATTCGTAGGAATCCCCTATTAATCTCAAGTTCTACTCTGTTAAAACTATACCTAGTGGAGGTTTCCAGGTTTTATTTTGAAGTTTAAATTAGTTTTAAATGTTGTGAAGCTAACGTTGTTGTACACAGTTCTATTTGTGACTTGAAATTTGAACAAATCGAGTGAAGAACACAAGCTATACGATCTTCCTCGCAATACTGTACACGAGCACACGTAACCCAACTGGCATGAGTAATATAATGTACAGTGACGCCTATAATTGGCCTAACGGCTGTTGGCGGAGTGCGGTATAAAATAAAATATAAAACCAGGAAAAACGGATAAGGGGCTCACAATTATCATAGATATCTCATTATGTTAGAACGCGAAAACTCACACGAATAGGCCTATATGCTCGTGGTATAGTGCACACTTTTAGTTGTGTGTTTAAGCGTTTACAAATAATTATAATTTTTCTCCAATATTCCCTCGCATAAGCATTACTTCTAAACCAAAACTTGGTGGAGCGTGTCTTTAGGTGGCTGATTACAACCAAAAATCACATCCATGACTGCTACTCTGAATGCATCTAATATATTATAATAAAACAACTTAGCTACTTACTAAAGCTCAAAGTGAACACATCATTGTGGCGTCAAATTTCAGGAATTCTCTCTACCATCGGCCAGAAATTTGACAGCAGAAACCGTTGGTAAAAACGCTTACAATATAATAGCAACTACACCAATTTTATTTCACAGTTTGTGAGTGTTTACGACGCGAACACACGAGGGTAACATGAAGGAGGTACCTGGGGAAAATAGTAGAGCCAGCGTCTCCGAAGTAGCTACGCAGGGTTCCGATCTTGGGGTTCCTGCCGAGAAGCAGTCCAGACAAATCTGCAGTCGGATGAGGCAGGCTTTTCCCCAATCTGTTGTCACTTGCAATTCGACAAAATCATGTGGCTCAACCTCGACAGCAGCCACAGTAATCGAAAGACAGAACTGCGTTTATAACCACCATAGTATCACTTACACGCAGTAAGACAAGTAAGAATGTTTGTTTATGTATCAGCTACAACTACTTTTATGCTTACATTCTGAGTTAAAAGGAATTTCCAAAACTTTGATTAGTTTTTGGGTTTAGTTTAGTGTTGGGGAAACTACATCTAATTGTATGCTCTCAAGTTTTAATTTAAAATGAGTTTGCAGGTCTTTTAGAAGATTCTTTGGATTATTTTATTTACGGTATCAGTAAATCTGTAATGGTCTCTTAAGTTCCCCTTGGTTGGGTGGCAGAATGCAATGGGTCTTTTATAATTAATTCCGCCCAATTTGATTGCCACTGATTGCGGCGCGTACAACAATGAATTTAATTAATCAACTAATAGATCAAGAACAAGAAATAATAAATACACAATTAATAAATTGCCTTGACTTACCAATCTGATGAAAATAGCAGGAGCGGGATCAACGGAATTATAGCAATTTCGTCTTCAACAGAAATCGACTGCTGTTTCACACAGAGCAAAAAGTCGTTGCCGAGCGCGGGTTACACATAAGGCGTTGTCTTAGTTCGAGGGTGGTTAAAAGAATAGTGGTGCGTTTCCGGAAGAGGACCAGGTATATGGGTTGTTATACATTCAAGGCAACACATTTTAAAAATACGAAAATTCATCATTGTTGGTCCCTCTATCGGTGATAATTTTAACTAACGCCGTTAATATAATATGCAAATGCGGAAATAAATAACTTATAAAATAATAACTATACTAAAGCTATACTAACCTAACATGCCGCCCACCAAAATACAAGGTATTTTAACAATTATTGATTTGGGAGAGGACACAATTTTACTAGGGGCCGTTTTAATGTACCCTGTACAGTTTTAATTGTGGCAACGCGGGAAATACCCTGTACGTCTGGATGCAGCTGGATGACCCGACCCATGCGCCAACGCAATGGGGGAGATAAATCATCCTTGATTAACACCAAGGATCCAGGTTGGAGTTGCGTAGACACTGATGTCCATTTAGCTCGTTGTTGGAGCGTATGCAGGTACTCGTGATGCCACCTTTTCCAAAAATGTTGGTGCATCTTCTGTAGCAGCTGCCAGCGATTAACTCTATTAGAGCTTATTTCAATGTAATTCGGATCAGGGATGCATGTCAGTGGCGCTAATGTCAAATAGTGGCCCGGAGTCAATACTTCCAGGTCATTGGGATCGGAACTTAAGGGGCATAGCGGGCGTGAGTTCAATATGGCTTCGATTTGCGCGAGAACCGTCGACAACTCTTCAAATGTAAGGATCTGCTCCCCAATCACACGCATTAGGTGTGTTTTCACGGACTTGATTCCCGCCTCCCAGATACCTCCAAAATGTGGAGCAGACGGGGGATTAAATTTCCAGGTTATACCTTCTTGGTCGACAGCTGTCTTAAAATAGGTCGAAAGGGTACGTGCGGCTCCGACGAAATTGGTGCCACAATCACTCATAATGAGACCACATCGACCGCGACGAGCAATAAAACGGCGCAATGCCGCGAGGAAGGCGTCTGTGGAGAGGTCGGAAACTAGCTCTAAATGGAGCGCCTTAGTAGCCAAACAAACGAACAGACAGATGTATGCCTTATATGTTTTGGCACCTCGGACTCTACCCATAGTTATGGTATATCCCCCAAAATCAACTCCCACTGAATAAAATGCCTTTACCTGCTGTACTCTAAAGGCTGGTAGATCGCCTATTGGTGGCTGTAGAGACTTTGGCTTTATTCGAAAGCACCTAAAGCATCTGGATAGGAACGGCGGATAGCGCGCTGAGAAGACAGGATCCAGAAATGTTGCGTAATTAAATAGTCAAGCGTGCGTGGACCAGGATGAAGGTTTTTATTGTGAACATCTTCTATGATCAGTGTCGTTAGTCGATGAGACTGCGGAAGTAAAGCAGGGTGTTTTTCTTCAAATGATAGAAGAGAGTTACGCAACCTGCCGCCCACCCTGAGAATATCTCGGTCATCAAGAAATGGACTTAACTTTCGGAGTGACTTTGAAAGTGGCTTGTTTAGTGTTAGGTTTTCTATAACCTCATGGAAAGTTTGGCGTTGCACTTGCTTTACCAAGATAAGCAGGGCCTCATGTAATTCAATTGAAGTGCAGGCACCAACTACGCGTGTTGTACGGTTCTTCAAACTATTTATAAAGCGAAGGCAATAGACAACTACCCTTAGAATCCTACTGAGCAATGAATATTTACGTAGAAGATGGTTCCAGGGTTCAAACAAATCGTCAACATGTGCCACAAAAACACTAATGTTTCTCTCTTCCTTTTTCACTGCATCATGAACTTCCGAGGAGTTTATTTTTAGCGTGGGCCATGCCTCAGGTGATTGCGTGAGCCACGTGGGGCCAGTCCACCATGAGGGATGGCTAAGTAATTCACGCGGTAATAGACCACGGGAAGCGCAATCCAGCGGGATTATCCTCTGATCGAATGTGACGCCAGGCTGAAGGCGGCACGCGTTCTTGGATGTGGCTAACCCTATTACTGACAAAGGTTTTCCAGCGATGTGGCGATGAGTGTAACCAAGCAAGTACAATGGTGGATCTGACCAGGCAACAACTTGCGAAATATGATTCGAATAAATGGCCATAACCGATGAAACCACATTGGATAAGAGGTACGCCCCACAGAGTTCTAACTGCGGAAGTGGGCGCCTTTTTAAGGGTGCCACCTTGGTTTTGGCGGTGACGAATTTCACAGATACATTATTTGAATGGTCTGCTACTCGAAAATAGACCACTGCGGCATATCCGGCCTCCGAGGCATCACAGAACGCATGAAGTTCGACAATCGAAGGGTTTTTTGTCAGCAGGTGCCGATCAATGCGGATGGTAGTAATTAAAGATAGTTGGTTACGATACTCGTTCCAACGATCAACGACATCATTTGGTGGTGCTGCGTCCCAATCTATTCCTAGGCACCACAAATGTTGAATCAAGCGTTTGCTAAAGAAGGTTAGCGGGGATAAAAATCCAAGAGGATCAAATATTCTGGCTATTTCAGACAGAATATGGCGTTTTGTGCAAATTTGCTCAATAGGATCAACCTTGAACGAGAAAACATCTAGTGATGGAAACCATTGCAGACCTAGAATTTTAACAGTTGATTGGGACTCACCATCAAATGATAAACCGTCTTGGCATAAACTCGAGTCCAAATTTGAAAGTAATTCAGGGACATTACTTGACCACTTACGCAATAAAAAACCTCCCCTTTTCAAAAGCTTAATCAGCTGATCCTGCACAGCACGGGCTTCTAGTAGAGAACTACAACCGGAGACGACATCATCGACATACACGTCTTCCTTAAGAACAGCGGACGCCAAGGGAAAATGTAATTGTTCATCTTGGGCTAGCTGATGAAGCGTTCTTATAGCCAAGAATGGACTTGCGGAGACACCGTAGGTCACGGTGTTAATATATATTCTTGAATGGAGTCGTGCTCTGAAAATCTCCACAAGATTCTCTGGTAGTCTCTACATGAGGGAGCGATAAGTATTTGACGATACATTTGTTTCACATCAGCAACGAAGACGACCGAGTGAGACCTAAATTTTAGCAGAACGTTTATAATATTTGGCAATAACTTGGGACCAGAGTACAATGAATCATTAAGGGATTCTTCGTTAGATGCTTTAGCACTAGCATCGAAGACAACACGAACTAAACCGTTTGCGAGAGACATATGGCCACTTTCGAGGTAATCCTTCATAAATTCAAGATATGTCTTGCGAAGAGACTCATCACGCGAGAACCGTTTTTCTAATAAATGAAAACGGCGAAGAGCCACCGATCGAGAATTAGGAAATTCAGGATTATGAGTTTTAAAGGGCAATGCAACAGTGTATCGTCCAGTAGGGTCACGATCCACTGATGAAGTGAATAATTTCTCACATATGATATCATCCTGCGAGGGCGGAATTGGGCCAGACGTTTCTTCAATTTCCCAAAATTTTCTTAAAGTCGAATCTAAGTTTTGTTGGGAAAGCGAAACTAAGAAAGAATTGGCGCGACTTGAATTGTCCACATGCGCCTGGTCAGATAAGACCCAACCGAAAATGGTATTCATAGCTGCGGGTGGTCCCACCAATATGCCAGGTCGTAGCAGTTGAGCAAAAATATCCGCCCCAAGTAACAAATCTACCTTACTAGGCGTATGAAATTGTGGATCTGCCAATCGAAGCGTTTTTATATGGCTCCAAGTTGACGCATCCACTGGAGCAGCTGGAATATTTCACGAAATACACGGAATTACGTGAGCCTCAATAATATGAGATGGCTGAATTTCATCGTGCGGGTAAATACAACAGTTAACTACTCCAGATGAGGCCAGAGTAGCCGAAGATCCTATGCCCTGAACTTGAATTCTATTATTGTTTTTAACGCGTAGCCCTAAACGTTGAACACAACTAGCAGTTATGAAGCAACCTTCACTACCGCCGTCAAGGATTGCCCGTATTGTGTGTGGATGTCCCGCTGAATCCCGGATATCTAAAAGAACTGTTGATAACAGCACGAGCTTATTGGAAGTGGAGCTAACTAACGCTGCAACGGAAAGCTCAGGGTTATTAACTGCGATCGATTCGGTTGAAGAAGATGGCAGTTGCGGTTGCAAAATTGTTCCTGAATCAACAATGCGTTCAGGTTGCGAACTGAATTTTCCAAAGTGCAAGAGCGTGTGATGAAATTTATTACATTTGCGACATTTTACCTTAGATTTACACTCGCGCGTGTGATGTAATCCACTAAGGCAATTAACGCACAATTTTTTTGAGCTTACCAACTCAAAGCGCTGTTGCGGCGTTTTCTCAGATAATTCGGGACACGAGTAAGTCGAATGATCTGTATTGCAGATGAAACACTTGTTAAAAGATACCTGGGTTGATGTTACATGAAAGATCCGTTTGGATTCTTTATTTTGAATTTTGGGGTTATAGCGCTGTGCAGATGGCTGCGAATTTTTCACAGTATCCAGAACCCTACATTGACTTTCAATAAAGGTTTCAAGAATTTGGAAGGTCGGGACTTCCTGTTTTAAATCTCGAATTTCAGATTCGAATAACCTGCGTGTATTTGGATCAAGTTTGGACAATAAAGTGTTTAATAGAATAAAATCTTCAAGAGAATCGGCGATTTTTAAAGCGCGTAATGCTGCGAGGTTTTCCCGGAAATTATCAAATAATTCTCGAAGGCCCTTGGGGGATTCTTCCTTTAACGATGTTAAAGAATGAATTTTTTGCCAATAATGGGTGGCCAATCTGCGTTTATTGTCATACCGATCTATTAAGATCTGATACGCAATTGAATAATTATCCTCTGATAACTGTAGCGATTTTATTAAATTTAATGGTTCATCAGAAAGGCAACTAATTAAATACTGAAACTTCTCAATGTTCGATAGTGTTGTCACATTGTGGATTACAGTATTAAATAACTGAAAAAAGGAAGGCCAAGTGTCCAAACTCCCATTAAAGTGGCGCAATTGAATTTTTGGGAGACGAATGTTACCATTTCCGTTGCCATTTCCGTTACCAGTTGAAGCCGTTGAATTAGATGTACGCAACTCCGATGGGAATAATTGGTCGTACAGAGCGCACACTTCGTAAAAGATCGCATCATAATTTGTCCTAATTGAATCTTCAGTTTTAAAATCTGGGTCGTCTTGGCTTGATAAGTGAGTTATTACATTTTCATGTGCAGCTTGTAATTTAGAATAAATTCCATCAACATCTTGATACCGTCTTTTAAATATAAAAGCGCGTGCGGGTTCATTTTGTGCTATTTGCGCAATTTCTAATGTTTCCGTTAATTTGTTTATCAAACTATCTCGTAGCGCACGAGTTTCAATATATTTCGCATTGATTTTAGGAGGCATTTTAAAAGCAGAAAATTGCTTATTAAATTCAAAACTAGACGAGTTTGCCGCAACAGCGAATAGTTAGCTGGAATTTGCCACTTGGCGAGACCCTTCAAAAAAGATTAGGTTTCAGCGGAATTTTAAATGGGCACGGCACATGTGGTAGCCCTTAGCGGCTAAACTAAACACGGGTCACCCTCCTTCACACAAAGGAACTAAGATAACGAAATATATTTGCCAACGATTAAACAATCATGTAATTGGAAAAAGTGTACTTAGCTGTATCACAATACTGTTGCCTATTCAATTTTACTCCCCAAACGCTAAACTAACAATAAC
This sequence comes from Agriotes lineatus, assembly GCA_940337035.1. Taxonomy (NCBI): domain Eukaryota; kingdom Metazoa; phylum Arthropoda; class Insecta; order Coleoptera; family Elateridae; genus Agriotes; species Agriotes lineatus. Next base: position 121,097,208 of record OW679201.1, on the reverse strand, counting down.
TTATACTGAACACTAAAATAAATTGCAAAATGCGGCGTTTTCACAAGGCGAATTATGCGATGGAAATCTACTAATTAATTAATTAAGCGAATATCCGAAATCGAAGGACCAAAAATGATTGCGGCGCGTACAACAATGAATTTAATTAATCAACTAATAGATCAAGAACAAGAAATAATAAATACACAATTAATAAATTGTAACGTTACGCCCAGCGCGAACGCGATTCTGTAAATTAAAAATTAATTTGCGCGTTCACCCTGGTCGTGCACCACGTTAGAGACCGAAGCCCCGCGCCGAGAGGACGACGTGACGTCATTGTAAGCGATCGCCCTAACGCCACTGCGCACCTAGACCATATCGGATCCCCTCTCCAACGACCTCCGATTACGCTCGCACCAGGTATAAAAGCAGAATTCGGAGCGCAGACAAGACAGAATTTCCTAGTATTTTTCCCGAACCTCTTCCAGACCTGATTCCGCTCAGGAGAGCCTCCGGGCTCTTCCAGCATCTTCGAGAATTTCCTAGTATTTTTCCCGAACCTCTTCCAGACCTGATTCCGCTCAGGAGAGCCTCCGGGCTCTTCGAGCATCTCCGAGAATTTCCTAGAATTTCCTAGATCTTCCCACTCTTCTAGTCTCACCTGTACTCTCAGGAGTGTCCCCCAGGACTTTTCGAGGGTATCCCGACCAGCTACCTGAACCCCGAACGTTTGGATTGTTATGTTATTTACTTTCCAACGTTACTTCCTCGAATCCCTGCACGTTTGGATTGTTATTTACTTTCCGACGTTATTCTTTTGAACTCCTGCACGTTTGGATTGTTATGTTATACTTTCCAACGTTACTTCCTCGAATCCCTGCACGTTTGGATTGTTATTTACTTTCCGACGTTATTTCCCGAGCACCTAGCGACCTAGAGGACTGCCCCAGGTCCAACAGCGACGGTGTCAGACACCTGGACATAAGCAGAGTATTTCCGAACTCGCTGACGACGCCCTCCAAAGTTTAGGCACACGGGAGGCCAAGTCGTGCTCGCCGGTGACGACGCCGTCCGCGAAGCAAATTTCCCGGCACCAGGACGGCGACGCAGACGTAATTAGGTCCGATAATTGCGTCTGGGGCGACTTTTGCACCTCAGAGGCCGAGGCGCGTGCACCAGGGGTCCCGGTCGAACGAGCCCGAGGCCACCGTCCATAGGCACGCACTCGCGGAGCTAGGGTAACCCAGCGGCCGCCTTCGTCAGCAAGAAACGGTGCACAGTTAAGCAAAATTCACTCACCTGGGGGAAACAAAATAGTTGGCAAGTAAAGCGAATCAAACGCATCGTCCGCCACTTGAACGATGGGAGTTTCACCACCAGACGCACTAGGTATGCACACAACTTAGTTTGATTTCGACTGCAGTTTTGTTTATTGAACGATTTTAAGACCAAGTGTATTGTTGTGGTCCGCCATTACGGGCGGTCGACTAATCTGCCAAATTACCTGTTTAGGACCGGCGTGTTGCCAACGTGACGAGAGGACTGATGTACAGGCTGTTCCGCAATAGTGTGCCACTGCTCAACTGTCGAGGAACGAACGCCCCGTTAGAAGAGTTGTTTTATTTTTATTCTATTATTTCGTGTTGTTGTAATACAGTTTAATTTAATGTATCCAGTTAAATATTATTATATAATAATAAGAAATTATCCTGTGTTTCTATTCCACGTTACTATCTGAGTTTATTATTTGGATCTTGGCTTTTTGAGCTAACTTTGGGCAACCAGTTTTCAGGCTGGTGATTGTAGCATTTAAATTAAATTAAATTAAATTAAACTAACCCGTCAGGCTACATTTTGACGCACGCGAGCAGGGACGAAAACTCAGACAGTAACCAGGAAAGAAACAGAATAAAAACTCCGCCGCTCCTATATTCCAGTATTCCAGTATTCCGCTAGCCCGATATTCCAGTATTCCAGTATTCCGCTCGCCCGATATTCCAGTACTCCAGAATCCAGATTATCCAGATGGCGCCCGAGGAAAAAACCTTGTGAAAACCGAACAAGTAAATGTTGTAAGTAAAATCTCATAATGTACAAAACCTGTTCTAGCTTGGCCGTCAGAGAAAATGTACCAGTGCCCAGTAACAGAAACGTTCAAGCTTAGTATTCCGAAATCCCCGTCCACGTCCGTTCCCGTCCAGAGAAGATCTTCCCGAAATCCCGTCTAGTCTAGGAAATTCTCCCTCACGGGCCAATACTATTCTTCAGTATTGGTACGGGCCCAGCAACCCCGAGGTACCCCAGCAGATGGCGGAAGACTCCGACCACGGACCGCCCGGACAATCCAGATGTCCTTCCGTGGTAGTTTTCCAAAACTAGATCCGCAAATGACCGAAAGTACTACGGACCCTCCGAGACAATCCAGATGTCTCTCCGTAGGAATTTTCCTGTACCGGATCCGCCTGTAAGCACCTAGTGTATCCATAGAAATTTTCCAGTACCAGTTCCGCCGATAAGCACCGGTTGTATCCGTGGAATTTCTCCATACTAGTTCCGCCGGTAAGCACCTGTCGTATCCGCGGAAATCTTCCAGTCCCAGAGCCGCATGTATCCGTGTGTAAGCGCCTGATGTATACCTGAAAAATTATGCATGTAAGTTTTTGTGAATGCCGCCATAGTTAGTATGAAAACTTACCCTGAAAGTGTTCACTTCTGAAGCGTACTCTATTTGCTGCCGTAAACCCGGGGAACAGCAGGAGGTTGTAGACTTAATCGTCGAAGCTTGAAGGAGAGAATGTAGAAAGGAAGTCGCCTTTTTCCTGTGACAGCGCCTGTAAGTGGAATCCTGTGCGCCTGTTTCCCTGTTTCCTGGAGATTGCACGCCGGACTCCGCGGCCTCTGTGATTTCCTCCAGCTGATTATTGTGTGAAAGTAAAATTGTCCTGAAACCAGAATGTCTTCGCATGACTAAATACTTCCAGAACGTTCGTACGCCGACACCGCGGCTCTGAACATGTTCCAGGACGTATGAATGCTTGCATGCCCATCCCGGGGCATATGCACTAACTCCAGGGAGTTTCAATGGTTGTACGCCGACACCGCGGCCACTGCTTCCGCTCCAGAGAGTTCAATGTTTGCGCGCCGATCGCGCCGCTCGAAACTCGTCCCAGAATATTTAAATGAGAGTATATTCCGGCCCGCCCGTTAGGCAATTCGCTTGCCTTGGTTTGACATTTGTACGTCGTATTCTTTTTCGCACGTGGAAAGTTCCTGGTAACAGCAGTCTTATCTTGAAGCGTGATCTTGCCACCGTGAACCCGGATTACGGCATGATATTGTAGGCTTAAACCGCCGAAGCTTGGATGAGATTGTGCGAAAGGAGTATGTGTTGAAGTAGCAGCTTCTATATTTAACCCGTCAGAAATTAATCACCCTGTAACTAGTACCGACGAACCGGCAACCGACCTCCAGGTATTCTTCTTGATGTTTTCTCCGCCGGTGGTCCTTCATTTTTCCGAGGGGAGGATCATGTGTAACGTTACGCCCAGCGCGAACGCGATTCTGTAAATTAAAAATTAATTTGCGCGTTCACCCTGGTCGTGCACCACGTTAGAGACCGAAGCCCCGCGCCGAGAGGACGACGTGACGTCATTGTAAGCGATCGCCCTAACGCCACTGCGCACCTAGACCATATCGGATCCCCTCTCCAACGACCTCCGATTACGCTCGCACCAGGTATAAAAGCAGAATTCGGAGCGCAGACAAGACAGAATTTCCTAGTATTTTTCCCGAACCTCTTCCAGACCTGATTCCGCTCAGGAGAGCCTCCGGGCTCTTCGAGCATCTTCGAGAATTTCCTAGTATTTTTCCCGAACCTCTTCCAGACCTGATTCCGCTCAGGAGAGCCTCCGGGCTCTTCGAGCATCTCCGAGAATTTCCTAGAATTTCCTAGATCTTCCCACTCTTCTAGTCTCACCTGTACTCTCAGGAGTGTCCCCCAGGACTTTTCGAGGGTATCCCGACCAGCTACCTGAACCCCGAACGTTTGGATTGTTATGTTATTTACTTTCCAACGTTACTTCCTCGAATCCCTGCACGTTTGGATTGTTATTTACTTTCCGACGTTATTCTTTTGAACTCCTGCACGTTTGGATTGTTATGTTATACTTTCCAACGTTACTTCCTCGAATCCCTGCACGTTTGGATTGTTATTTACTTTCCGACGTTATTTCCCGAGCACCTAGCGACCTAGAGGACTGCCCCAGGTCCAACAGCGACGGTGTCAGACACCTGGACATAAGCAGAGTATTTCCGAACTCGCTGACGACGCCCTCCAAAGTTTAGGCACACGGGAGGCCAAGTCGTGCTCGCCGGTGACGACGCCGTCCGCGAAGCAAATTTCCCGGCACCAGGACGGCGACGCAGACGTAATTAGGTCCGATAATTGCGTCTGGGGCGACTTTTGCACCTCAGAGGCCGAGGCGCGTGCACCAGGGGTCCCGGTCGAACGAGCCCGAGGCCACCGTCCATAGGCACGCACTCGCGGAGCTAGGGTAACCCAGCGGCCGCCTTCGTCAGCAAGAAACGGTGCACAGTTAAGCAAAATTCACTCACCTGGGGGAAACAAAATAGTTGGCAAGTAAAGCGAATCAAACGCATCGTCCGCCACTTGAACGATGGGAGTTTCACCACCAGACGCACTAGGTATGCACACAACTTAGTTTGATTTCGACTGCAGTTTTGTTTATTGAACGATTTTAAGACCAAGTGTATTGTTGTGGTCCGCCATTACGGGCGGTCGACTAATCTGCCAAATTACCTGTTTAGGACCGGCGTGTTGCCAACGTGACGAGAGGACTGATGTACAGGCTGTTCCGCAATAGTGTGCCACTGCTCAACTGTCGAGGAACGAACGCCCCGTTAGAAGAGTTGTTTTATTTTTATTCTATTATTTCGTGTTGTTGTAATACAGTTTAATTTAATGTATCCAGTTAAATATTATTATATAATAATAAGAAATTATCCTGTGTTTCTATTCCACGTTACTATCTGAGTTTATTATTTGGATCTTGGCTTTTTGAGCTAACTTTGGGCAACCAGTTTTCAGGCTGGTGATTGTAGCATTTAAATTAAATTAAATTAAATTAAACTAGCCCGTCAGGCTACAAAATTGCCTTGACTTACCAATCTGATGAAAATAGCAGGAGCGGGATCAACGGAATTATAGCAATTTCGTCTTCAACAGAAATCGACTGCTGTTTCACACAGAGCAAAAAGTCGTTGCCGAGCGCGGGTTACACATAAGGCGTTGTCTTAGTTCGAGGGTGGTTAAAAGAATAGTGGTGCGTTTCCGGAAGAGGACCAGGTATATGGGTTGTTATGCATTCAAGGCAACACATTTTAAAAATACGAAAATTCATCATTGTTGGTCCCTCTATCGGTGATAATTTTAACTAACACCGTTAATATAATATGCAAATGCGGAAATTAATAGCTTATAAAATAATAACTATACTAAAGCTATACTAACCTAACAGCCACCTAGGTCGAAATGAACCCAACCATTGATCTGAACTCGTGCTACGCTGAAAAGATTAGCTTCAAAATTTACTAAAATGAAACCCAGTTTGTTTACACGCAAAGGAGCATGAAACATGTATTGCATCTTAAAGAAACAAATAATACTTGTATAAATACTATACCATTGAATGGTGTCTACTTCTGCCCCTATTTTTTACGCACAATAACTTTAAATTACGAGTCAAAAAGCTGCTTTCACTACGCATTTATATCAAACATACTTATCGCACACCTCCGCCAGCTGTTTTTACCAGATGCTCAAACGCAGTGCGCACAGAGGCATGGCATTAACTTACTAGCAGACAGCTGCTTCAAACTCTGCCTTTGTACTGACAGCCTACTACGCATATGTTCAGGCGCAGTGCGCAAGTAATAGAAGAAAGTGAGCGCTGACACTACTTGGCGCACACTGAATCACTTGATTTGGGGCTGGATGGCGAGTCTTGAATCGATAAAATCACCCACCTGCAGTGACGAAAGAATGCCCGCAGCTCGATTCAGTGATGCCTTCGCTGTTGCGTCACCCTCTGACGCAATCGCGTTCTTAGTTAGTTTTCTGGCTTCAAATTGCCAAACCACTTTTTAGCAGGACTTCGACTCGCTCTGTCTCGATTACTGGTTGCTATTCTTTTTAGTAGGACTTTGACTCGCTCTGTCTCGGTTACTGGTTGCTATTTTAACGCTTATAGTTCTCCAGCAAGCGCAATTTGGTGCGGTTTAAAATTTATAATGGCGCACTTGCTATTCTAACTACACTCAGGCGAGCTAGGCCAAACCCGTTACAAAGTCAATGAGACCGCTAAACTTATTTGGTTGTGTATCGTTACTAATAATGCATTTCTTGAGAAAACAGGAGTGATTGCTGTTTTGTAACGCCCAGAATTGTAATTTAAATCTGATTTAATGTATGCCAGGAACAATAATGGTATCCTTTATCAACAGATAAATGATTATTATTAATACAGTAGTAATTGCGTAGTCACCTTAATGCTTTTAAACAACACCACTCTTGGCTCTAGCTTCCGTTAACATCAATGAGCTAAAAAAATGTCCACAAAAGTCGTTTGACAATAAGATTTCCCCTATTAAAATTGTCAGCTTTGATCAATGTTGTTCTGGAACCTTGTTTTCTATGTCAATTCTAAGAAGAACAAGACGAAATTCAGCAGCTAAAACTGACATTTCGCGCTGTATGGAAAACAGTGACGAGCACTGAACTTGAACCTGAACTTCAAAACACGCCATTGGCAGTCGTGTCGAAATAGTCTGGAGGTCGAAATAAACTAATTGGAACTTTTACATGTTATTTCTATAATTAGACTCTTGTTTTGATGTCTTGATCGAGCTGCAGTTGCGATGTTTGGGTCTGATTAGATTCCCCTTTTTCCCGATTTAGGGTAATTAGGGATGTCTCTGCTGAGCAGCGTAATCTGTTTTAGGATGTCATCCAACACTGCCATAGCAGCTTCTAGATGTATGTAATGTTGATTGTTGGAATCAAGCCAGCTCGAATAAACCGACAAGCAGTCACGCTTCCGTATTACTATTTAGAAATGAACTTTGAGAAGGCTGCAAAACGCAATTTATATTTCCAAAGGATGGCATCGTAGCTTCTTAAGTACAGAAACTTCCACATTTTATAAATGTCTATAGGTAAAAAGCTTCTATTCTGCTACCTATGAGGACTGTTCGCAAAAAATAACAGCGACCATTCAATTTTATTACTTCGCAGCTTAACTAAATGAAATATGTTGAATATGTTTCCTTTATAAAAATGAAATTTAATGCTACTACTGGGAAGGAATTAAATTCGCAAATTTACTATTATTACAGTTATACGTACCGCATCGAATTTCATATGAAAATGGCAAGTTCCGACTAGAAATCGCAGACTTGTAACACCATGTAAACAGGAAATGAGGCGGAGACACGCCAAGGATGCTAAAACCATATTGCTAGGTAAGGTTATGGTGTCGATAGACAGAAGGCTAAACTAGGTTAATGAAGTTCTCTAATAAATAATGGGAAATTTGACGGAGGCTTTGATTTTACAAAAATTAAACTAACTCGATTAAAGTAAATATCCAAGTCCAAGCCGGTCTAATTGCGTTGTTGCAACGAGAGCACCAAACACCTGGGCTCCCTTTCACCTTTTACAAAGGCAACCTGCATTTCATAATAGCATCCCATTATGCTGAAAGTGAATGCCTCTTAATCGCAGCGTCAAAGTGTGACGCACGTAAACGCTGAACCTGAACTTGAGACGGAGATTTGGCAGTGGGCCTGCCAACTGTTCTTTGGAGGTCAAAGAACAATGCGTTAGAAGGAAGTTCGCCTAATTTATACTAATTTTGCGTTGGGGAAATGAAGCAAGAGAGCAGTGAACTGTTTTCAACGTAATGTGAGACTTCATGTTAAGATATTTTGTATAGGGTTGTCATTTAAAAATGAAATATATAGTTTAGTTTGTACTTAATAATAAGAAATAAACAGTGACAATAAAACGCGACGTCGTCATGGGTGGTGTCAGGATTTATATTAAAATTAATATTTTATAAATTTCCCACAATTTTCGTCAGATTTGGAGCGACTACTAGAAATTAGAATATATTTTTTATGTAAATTGGGTTGAATATATTTGTGTAGCATTTTAGTAGAGCATTTAGTTCTAAGCCAGAAAATCTGGATTCAAACCTAAGTAAATTCAACTGCAAAAATCTTCACTCCGATTCTCCATCCTACTTTGTCAACCGTAAGGTCTTAATTCCCAAAACCTGCTCAAAGGGGATATCTCCAACAAGGCTGATGACGATCCAGAAATACGCCCGTAGTTCAGTAGATATTCAACTCCTGCAGTTAAGAATATAAAAATGAATTATTGTAGTAGTACTTTAGTAGAGATTTAACAATGTCCTGATACCAGAAGTTCAAGTAACCTTTGTGAGATTATAACGTTAGCATCGCCAATATTAATTTAAAAACGCAATTAGTGCGTTTAAATTTTGCATGCACTCGGCTCCAGTGACATTTGTTGATCGACCCACAGGTCACGGCGAATCCTGAGAGACACAAAAAGTTTGTTTTTGCACTTAGCCCGCCACAGACACATTTGGGCGCCTTGACCCTCAGGTCACTGCAAAACCCGATAAACGCGAAACGTTCCGTTTGTCATATACGCCAGCACGTGTCGCCGCAACGCGGTTTCCCTCCAGGCCGTCCCAGAAGATAATCCATCAACAAGGAGTATAAAAGCGAGCTGCCCCGCCCCTCAAAGAGAGCTGAGTCCAGCGCTCCAGCCTCAAGCTTCACGGGTGGGCTCAGGCTGCGACATATACAGTCAGAGTATCCGGAGCTAGTACGAAGCGATCCTCCAGACTCACCATTGCCATAGCCCACTGAGCCAACACTCGGCTATGAGCTTTTCTGTGAACAAAAATACCTTTTCCAGCCTTATATATTAGTTTACCAAGCAGACATTCGGCGATAAGTTTTCTTTTAAACAAAAATACCACCCTGCACCCATTTCTATTACTTATAACCAAGCCGACACTCAGTGATGAATTATCCGTTTGCAACTATACACTTTCCGGGACCACTCCTGGAGCGGCACCGCCGCCTTCTCTATGAGAAAATAAAAACGCCTGGAAGCACAATCCGAGATCTCTAAGTCTTAATTTCTAAGAGAACGAGATTTCTGGCTCTAACCGGAAAGTTAACGCCGCCTCGTACTTCTGGGGTAAGAACTCGTTAAAAGTCACTCACCCCGGCTTGCACGGCGTTAAGTTGACATACGATGCAAAAACTGACAATTCTCTTTTAGATTTCGCCACCAGGTACGCAGCGCTGTCCAAGATGTGGCCGCTGTACCCGGAGAAGTATGGTTTCGCTATCCTCTGCAGAGGCTTCTAGTCGTTCCCAAACTCTATGAGATTCTCTATTTGTTATTTTATGTACATCATTTGTATAATAGATTTTTATTGTAACAAGTTTTAATGTGTACATATATAAAGATCAATAAATGTATGATATTTATGCTGTTTTTAACCTACTTTCACTCGAAAATAATACGAACTCTTGGCTTCTGGCTAAGGAGCGAGTAAATGAGAAATGTAATTTGGCTAAATTCTACCTGACCAGAGCAAGAGTTTATGTAGCCAAAAATATTAAAAATTCAAAAGTTTACCAAACGGCTTTATAAAACGAGTTCTGATCGTATATAAAGCCATTTTTGTAAATTAAGAATGTAAAACTCAATTGAGCAGTGGTAGGCCTTGCTTGCTTAGATTGTTTTTGAGGCATTTCTCCTGCAACTTTCGTTAAATTTGCCTTGCTATACTCGCGATCCTGTCATTTCAACTTCGTTTCTGGGACAGCATCCTGTTCCCCATCTTTTTCGCATAGTCCGGTGGACGTTGCACCCACGAACTTTTTGCTGGAAAATACCATCCAGAATCAACGCCACCTGTTGCTTTTAGTTAAGTTAGAACAATATGCAATTGCGCCGTTTTAAATTGTGCCTGACTCGAATATTCACTATCGTAGTAATCTTTAAGTTGCGACGAAGTTTGAAATTGAATTAGCCTTCAGCGAATAGTTTAGGCTTTGTCTTTGACTTTTGTTTATTTTGGGCACTTTTCGTGCAGGTTGCAAACTGTAAATTGCGTCATTGTACGCCAGCGTGTTGTTACCAGCCAGGGTTTAGAATATACTTGCTTTCCACTTCATCTCAGGGTTGAGATCGGCAGGTGGCGCCTACTAATTTGACGGATTATCATGTACTCCTGGGTTGCAGTCTGACGCGCGGCGAGCAAACAACTATATATGACCAATGCTCCTTCCGTCACTATGCTATCGGACGATTTTTGTCTGGTTGTGGTGCCTTAATCGAGTTTAGACTGTAATAAACGTTATCGTACTACATACTTCTGTTGTAAAAGTAACAATATTTTTTATTCTAGAGCAAATGATTAGTTGCATGTACATTTGTGCATAAGATACGCTCCTGTACGTGGATAACATGCTCAGAGGCTGTTTCACTAAATAAGCTAAGACTCTTTCCTCTCTATTTTCCGTACTTAATCGAATAATAACGCAATGTTTGCTTTGTATTTGCCATTTTCTATTGACGTAAATAGAACTCTTACTGCACCAACTTCAGCTCCCTCTCATGGGTCTCTGCCCGTTTTATATGAGTATAAGAAAGTAGTTTAATTAAGAAAGATAGCAGCAAAGACTGCACGCCTACGATCCAATTTAATCTAGATTAAAAAACGGCCACAAAGGATAATAATGATTCCAGTGACTTTCCCCACTAGTGGTGAATGCTATAAAATTTGTATTATAAAGGGTAACAAAAAATATAGTCCGCTCTTGCATTCTAAAAGCGTGGGTGGCGGTTTAATTTCTGATAATATCAATCCAACATTTCCACACTTGCACTTTCTACTGTATGTCTTTAACGGGAACGAAAAGGCCACACCTGCACATAAATGTGCATCCATTTACGAATGCCGTTTGAGTCAACTTTCGCTTACGTCCTGCTGTTCTGCAGTGGAGAGTTTTTAAAGTACCACTTGCATAAGTCGCCTTTCAACCGCCACTTTTACTTGTCACTGATGATCATGCTACTGAATTTCTAACAAAATGCACGAGTAATAATTGAAAAATCGTTACAGGGTATCGTTTGGGAGCTCCAAGGGGTCGATGGTGGAGACCCTAATCTACGAGAGCCCTTTGCAGGAGGAACCCGAGCCTAGTCCGATCGCGGAGCATCCGACGCCGTTTCCGGAAGACTCTGACCAAACTGAGTAAGTTTACGTTTTACACTTAATTCGCGGAGGTGCATCGCAACATCAGCGCTAAAAGCAGCAAACGCAATTAGGCAAATTCTGTTACGGGACTCGTTAGCTCCCGTGGGCTTTGTCGTGCATTTGCATGTCAAATTGCACGAAAATTGCTTTTAAGTGGAAAATGGTTAGTGTAGGTTCCTGTACTTGAGCTGATGGTCATATCTGTTTTTGATAGTGACTTCAAACCGCCACCTAAGGGAATGTAGTCGGCGGTTCATCAATAAAGACGAGCTTTTATGCTTCTACGATATCCCTTTCTACAGACGAACAAAAAATGTGTTAGTCTTGGAAAATTTCGTGTTTAGAAATCAGGAGAAAGAGCAAAATGTAGAAAATTAAATGAAGCAGAAAAGAAAATATCGACTACTAACTAGTGGGAAATTAAAAAACGGCTGTACAAACAAAGAGATCTTTACCAAGAAGTTACGAAAGTAAAATATGTCACGCACACTTCTATGAAGATAAAAACGGTGAAATTAATAGACGGGCATGAATAAATTTAAAGATGGGCCAAGTAGGAGGAAAACCAAGATGGCCTATCAGATGAACATGAACCAGAAACCACCTACTTGGAGGAAGTTAAGAACATAGTTGCCACCTTAAAGAACAATAAAAGTCTGAGAAGTGATGAAATTTCCGATGAGTTATCCAAATATGGAGGACAACAGTTATACAGCAAGTTTCAGTTAATAAGGAAGAAAAATCACAGTAACCTGCAAGGAAGTGTAATCTATCCCAATTAGAAAAAAGGACTGAAGTCTAAGTGCTCTCTTGACTACCAGCATAAAAAATATTAGCTAAATGTATGAAGAGCAGAATAAAGACAAAAGTGGAAACAGTATTAGGAAAATGCCAAGCTGGATTTCGAATTATTACACTATGAACATCAACAGAGCACGTATATAATATTTATAGACTTCAAACACGCGTATGATCGTGTCAGAAGAGTGGAAGTGTAGAAAGGGATGCAAGAACTGGAAACTAAGGACAAGTTTAACGTAGTAAAGATGATATTAAAGTAATAAGGATACCGAACAAGAAAATTCCAAGTGAAAGAAGATTTAAGATAATGAGATCCTTTATCTACCAACATAGTTTTACAAAATATTATATGAAAGCGGGGGTTTAATGTATCACAAAAGACACCAGTGTAAACTCGACAAAGAAGCAAAGAGAATAGACTTAGCTATAAATGAAAGAAATCGAAATACATGGTCTGGGGTACAGAAGATTTTGAAGACAAGAAGTTTTTAGATGTACAGTTAAAAGACAATGTGACTTACAGATATGAAGAGGTTGAAAAATTGGTTTATTTGGGCACAGTAATAACAAAGAAACCACAGTGCGACAAAGAAACTGTGCCAAGAATAATGCCAACAAATATGTGTTTGTTTGCTCTAAATCAAGTGCTAAGGAGTTAATCAGTGCCGAGCAAACTAATGATGTGACTATTCAGGGTGTCTTAAAAAGAATGGAACACCGATTAGTCATAGATTCCCTACGTCATAATAAATCGATTAAACCTAATATACCTTAGTACAAAGTCCCTTCAGTAAGAAGTTATAGGGCCTTGAAGTTCAATTTTTAATTTTCTATTTTTTTGTTAATTTCCACAAATGTAGAGATATTGATTTGAATTTGGGTATACATGATTACTATGATGTACTACAATAACATTTTTTTTTTCATAAATTATACTTGACTGTAAGAGGCACTTTACCTATCTTTCAAAACTTTTCTTAGCTCTAACTTCGTTATCTGTAACCTTTTTTGAAATTGTAGGTTACTATCTAAAAGATAATTAAAACCACAAAAATAATGTACTCTTAGTTCTTAAGCCTAAATGCAACCGTTTACCTTAAAATGCACATCAAAGGTTTTTGGTTGTCATTAAGACTTGCAATTATCAAGTAGCCATGATCACAAAAACAATGGCCATCTAGAAAAAAACAATGATAAATCAATTAATGACATTAGTGACATAAGAATTTGTTCTTTTATGTTTAAGAAAATGCCGCTACGTAACAAATTCTCCAATGCTGAAATGTTCGTTATGTCGCAGCATTTTCGTAAGCACAAAAGACAAAAAACTGATGTCACCAACTTCATTAATTGATTTCTTGTTGTTGTTTACTAGATTACAATCATTAACCATTGTTTTTGTGATCATGGCTACTTGATAATTGCACGTCTTAATGACAACCAAAAACCTTTGATGGACATTTTAAGGTAAACGGTTGCTCTTGCGCGTATGAACTAAGAGTAAGTACTAACTAAAGATTTAGAGCATTGTGGTGCGACCTGATATAACTGGGATCATAAAAGCTTAAAGTGAGGTAGATAAGTCATGTACAGAGATTGACAGAAGAAAAATTCGCGGCGATGCGTGAATCAAGTCCAATAAAGGTCGATTTTCGGAGTCCAACGGTAGCTCAATTAACGATAAGCGGAACTCCAAGGATTTAAGCACTATAGAATTTATAATTGCCGGGAACAACAAAAGCGTCTTCACGGTCGTAAAATCACTCGTGCCAGCTAGATAACAACACAAAAGTGGCGACACGTAAGCCACACCGTCCGCAAACTATACGTGCGATTGGCTTAATGTCTCTCGATCTTTTGTCTTCGGGCGGAAGCAAATAGCCTCCGACTCACCTTCTTGCTCAAAAGTGAATAATAGTTCGTTATTACAAATCTGGAATTAAATCTAAATCTCCACTGTTCCAGTATTCAATAATGAAGAGTACTTTGGATTTTTGTAGATTACAATGCATACAAGCGAATGAAATACAAAATTGCAAAAAAAACTTGTAGTAATGCAACTATACAGATCGGACCTTACATACAAAAACAAGTTATTAATGTAGTAAAACCAGCATTACGCAAGCATTTCGACACATGAATGTATCTACATTAGTACATTCTGAACGATTTGTTGGTTTTTATGTTTGTTATTGAAAAGGTCTAGGCATTCAGTACCAGATACCTTAGACACCTACTACTGTGGTCATATTGTCAAAGTTCTACTAAAATTGTATCTAGACTAAAGAGTTCCAACCCTGGCAAGGGATCTTTTATGCTACACATCGTAGTAACATGAGACCCACAGTTTTACATCTCTTCCTAAAGATGACAGTCACTAGTTTAAAAATGTCACCAGGATGGGGAATGATTTTCAAGACCATTTTAGGCAGCAAAAGATTGTAATGACTATCACAAACAACTGCCACTTCACATTCGCCAACATATAAAAAGGGATTGTGTATACAAACACATCATTGAGTACCCCTACTAAGAGAAACACAAGTGACATTGTTCCTGCAACAGAAGTCGTTACTCTCAGTTCATTAACCTATCGCAGACAGGGGTATCTTTAAGATGATATTCTTACATATTGCGCAGAAGATTATGAAGATCGCGTATGCTTTTCGTTTCCATCACTGCATTCACAACCTCATTACAATGCTCTATGGTGAAAATTAAACAATAATACGAGTCGATTAACGACTGGGGATTGCTGCAAATTTTGAGTATTGCAAATTTAATTAGTTTTGCCAAACATTCGGTGTCAAGCTCTTTGAGTGGTAACAAAAATGCCACGCCGTGGTTTACATGTTGACGAGAGAAACAACCGTTTAATATGAATATGAACTGATAAAACAAGTTTCAAGTACGACAACCCGGGAATTCTCTATCTGCGTCTAATAAGTCAGGCAAACAGAGACAGCATCATGAACACTCTTAAATATATATGTGTTCATATTACTACGAGCAAACCAGTAATGCAGAAGAGGATGCCAGTAGTTTGATATCGCTTCGCTTAACTAGCAGACGTACTCTATATGGAGTAACTTATGTGGAGTAATTAATTTTACTTGCAGCTTGGTGCGCAACACTTCAAAGGCATTACTGCAACTGATGTGAACTGTCCTGTCAAAATAGTATATTAACGTCAAATATATTTGCAATTTTTTTAAAACTTAGTGTGCCTGGATTGGCCTAGCATCAGAGCCAGTGACATGGCCTGGAACAATACAGACCCCTGAAAGTCGTATTTACAAAGGAAAAACTGCCGTACCAATTATTTATCTCGCAATAGTACCTACAAAAACAAGTCAAAGTTGTCAGAAACCAATCCAGTAGCAATCATTTTGTCAAAATAAATTAATCGGTATTGATACGGAGGATACACAAAAGCAAACCACCGTGACTACATGGGCTTATTTGAGAGCCCGCTAGTTAACAGTCAAAACAGCGTACGTTTCTTTACAAAAGCTTACATTTATTAATCAATATAAAATGAGTTGTTTTACAACAAATGTGCTCAGATAGAAACGAGAACTCATAACCTCAAAGCTTAACCAAAATCGCAATAATATGAAATGGAGTAAATATCTTAACCATATCTTAATTCAATTTACAGCAACGAAAATACACATAAAAAGATCGTCTCGTGCGCAAATGACAGACTCCCTGGGCAGATTACTAGCTCCCTGGAGATCAGCTACAGCCCACATCGAACTTAAGTCAAGGCCACCTCATGAACGGGATTCGCCAAAGCGGAAGTAAACTGGATCATCGCGACATGCATGTTGCGGGGCGAGAACATGTGGACACTGGATCACGATAACTCGATACGATATAATTACAGACCATTATTGTGGGATCACAGCATCTCGTTGCGGGATCAAAGCAGAAACAAAACCGCTAGAAATACCCCGAGAGTTAAACCAATTCCACAAGAATAAGAAAGCAGGCTAAAATGACCACGTGCAACTTACTAGAAGGATCGAAATCGGGCTGACAAGGAGAGGCATCTTAGCGCTGACAGAATTGGGACCAAAGTGAACGGAAGTCGCTTGGACAATGTGGGGAAAATCAGAACTTCGGCGCAAACAATTTAAATAATCCGCCAAATTACTCTAGCTCAAAATACGTCGCTTTTTGCCCGTAACAATATTTAGAGAAATTTGTACAAAAAAAAGAGAATATATCATTCGAACTGGTTTTATATATTTACCACGCTTTTGATAAATCAAAATTTCACAAGCTACTAAACCGAATTTGATTTCTATGTTCTTTAAAAACACATGAGTGTAGGATTTTTGTCAAGAATAACGTCAAAACCACAAAGAATGGGAAAAGCACCCTACGCACTGCTACGACAAATATCGATATTTATATTGATTGCTCACCAAAAAATCTTCATGCTGAAATCTACAATTATATTTTTACATATATTTTTGCAATTTTTCTTGGTAAATTATATCTCCATTTAGATGATTTCTGAGGCTTTCGCGGCCATTGTCATTAACCCGAATCTGCCTGTTTTTCCGACCACTACAGATTGTTGTAATTTTTTCTATATTCGTTCATTTTGGTCTACTTGATATACTATCAAATTTAGTTTGGTTTATTTACACGTATTTTCATAAATAAGGGGTGGTATCGTATGGTACCGCTAGGCAAGTATGGTGACAAAAGTTCATATAATCTATTTTTTCAGATGTGCAATGAAAATACACATTATCAATGAAAATCTTTTATTATAGTATACATTTGTAGAAGCATACTTCATCATACTTTCATCAAAATTCATACACTTTTCTGGAATTTTCAGTTAGAAAATTTATCAGAGGTCGGAGTTTAGAAATTTTGTCTTGGATATCGAGCTATCGAGGTGTTGTCTGAACAGTGCATAAATCGCATTATTTTTTTCAAATGGATCACGCCGCATGTAATTGTAGACTAATCCATTGTGTGTCCAGGGAATTTTCCCAGTAAGATCAAGAGAAACATTCCAATAAACGATTTCATTTCATTTGCTGTTATTGTGGGTCTGCCTCATTTATAAATGAAGTATAACATCGAGATTCTGTTACAAGAAAATCGATAATTTTGTTATCAAAGAATAGCTCAAATAGTTCTGCGGGCGATTTGCCTCTAAAAGATGTATAGTCACCTTCCGGAAAAACGCCAGGAGGATTTTCTTCAATTGTCCATGAAGTTGGTTTCCATATTGTTTCGGTAATACTTCTCCTCTGTGTTTTACCAGTTCATGAAGTAGACCTACATGGCTGGAAATCATTAGTTTATTTTTGTGAAAGAATATTTTGGTTTTTACATTTTCAGTGTAACACTTCTTCATTTTTTTTTATTTTTTAAATACTCCTCTTCTTCGTTTTCATCTTCTGATGAGACCTCTTCTTCCACATCTTAATCTTCATCTTTGTCGTCATCAGACAGTTGTAGGGTGCCAATATTGACATCCTGCCTAAGCATAACTTCTGCTCTTGCCAGCAGTTGATTTCCGGCAAAGTACACAGACACACACACACAGAGACACACGCACGCTTACGGGTAAAAAAGCACGTCAGAAATGTAACTTGTAGATTTATAGGACCAGGTTATTTTACAGGGGTGAAACTTGGTGAACGGATGAAGGGTTGTAGGGTAAGATGTGAATGCAGTAGCCAGGCCTAACTACCCCTTAAGACATTCGTAGCCTACGTCAGCTCACAAATGAATGCACCTCGATGCTAGAGAATGCATTAAAAATTCAAATAAAAATACACTGTTTATATACAGACTTCTTGTGTCATGTTTTGCTTATTCTAGTAGATATGGTAACCTAGTTAGTTACTTGACGTAAATTGAAAACAAACGTCTGCAAAAACGTCTGGCTTGCAAACACCAATGCTGAACGTTGCGTAATATAGCTTTAAGATATTACATATGAACTAGTTTTGCGGCTTCATTAATTTCCGTAAAACTTCGCGCACTTTGTTACGGTATTAAAACAACTTTACGACATTCACCCAAGGTGAGCATCGCACCACGGAATCAGTCCTGGAAAACTGGCACACTTGCTCTGAGATTTGCTAAAAACAGACTAAAGGCCACGGCTGGAACGCTCAGGGAGTCGGGCGTGAGTTACACGATACGTTCTGGGCAAGCGTGTTGAGGCATATATATAGGGTACGTCAAAATTATAAGGGCGCCACCAAACCTGACTTTAAATGGGCTCGGGTAACCGGGTTTGGACGGTTAGACGAGGCGACAAGTACGCTAGTTACTACTTGATAAGGGTACTCGAGAAATATCGAACTCGGATGACAAAATCGATAATTTGAGGTTTGAATCGTTAGTTCGGGTTTGTGCTGCCACTGCGGGGGCGGCCGCTCCACTTACCTGCACACTCCACTACTCAGAGGTCGTCGTACATCTAATCGTGACACTAGCTGTTTATTCTGAAAAAGTAAAGCATGCAGGGGTTGTACACAGTAATAAGCCCCGCGCTTGCACAATTGTCTATTGAATGACGTTATACAGGATCAGGCAACGAATGGGTCACCATACTAAACCTAGGGCTTAACGTAGACCCCAGCTGGAGGTAATCGCACTATAACTAAAGCGTACAAAGGTTACACACAAAAACAATATCCAAATAGAATATTAAGAAAGCGTTCGAAACGCCTAAAATTAGCAACGCAGCGAAAGTCAATGTTTGCACAGTTACAAACTAAGGATGTACTACTGAATGATTGCGGCCAAAGTCGATCGCTTACACGGCACATTCGCGAAAAAGGGGTCACTAAGTTACATAATCTCTTTAAATGGTACCTGGTATTTATTCTGGACTTCTCCTGAGCAGTGCGGGTGGCAGTCAGCAGCGCCTGCATTTGCAAGCACATCTGCTTGGGCAAAGACTCCGCCGAATAATGGGGTATTATTGTTATGTAGTCACCCACATGGGATTGGTGTAACAGAAACGTATGGGCATTATTCACGTCCTGCAGCGAGTCCCCAACAACTTGTAGGAATGAAAGAACCACTTCTTTTCACGACATGGCCGGACGTAGCCCCCAATAACAACGCCAAGGAAAACGCGCTCACAAAACGCACGTGCGTCACACACAAGAGCTTCCTGCCGACCTCCTTGATCTATGGCCTGAGTTGAACTGCCCGAGCAAGAAGCGTTACGACGCCCGAAGTGGCGTGAGCCAAAACGGCGTTACCACGTGACTCTCGACAGCCAATGGCGACGCGCCCAATAAAACAAATACGTTCCGGTGACAAAGAGAGCGCGAGGCCTCGCAGTCGCACCAACAGCGTAATTTCTAGAAGGTTCGCAAATCTTGCGAGCGTTAACACACGGCTGTCAAAGTACCAACAAAGGGGTGCCCCAGATGACGAGAAATACTGCGCTTGAGGCCAAATATGTGCAAAATCATTATTATGGAATTAGGCGATGAAGCCAAATAAGTAACTAAAAGGGTTTAACATACGGGCACGCTGCCCTAAAGCCTAGGTGGCTAATTAAAATACAAAATGACCTGACAAGTTGTCTTATGGTCAAATGTTAGTTTGAACACATTGTTTTCACAGAATTGAATATTCTGTTCCCCTAATTTCTGACGTTGCAGAAGTCTGCATCAAAGTCTTATGAAATAAACGACGAATTTGACTCAGAAAAAACAGATCTTGTATATTCAACTATTTTTATTATA
The DNA here is from genome assembly GCA_940337035.1 of Agriotes lineatus. NCBI lineage: Eukaryota > Metazoa > Arthropoda > Insecta > Coleoptera > Elateridae > Agriotes > Agriotes lineatus. The sequence goes on along the minus strand of OW679201.1, from coordinate 121,077,287 downwards.
AATAAATTAAATGGGTATTAGGGAGGGGAGGGGGGGAACTTAATCAATTCTTAAGTAAAATTGGCGAAGATTTCAACAATGACTATTTATTTCGATTTCCTATACAGTACTTTGGAGATGACAAGACGAATTTTATAATAAATTATTTGTTTTTCATTTAGTTGATAGTATCTGCAATATTGCATCTTTCTATGACACATCAGATCCGGCTCTTTGCATGGATAAAATGAATTCATTTACATCTTCTTGCTCAAGGTACTTCTTGACCCAGGTTATTTAATTTTGTATGTTACAATTTACGACTCGTTTTTGCCTAAAATGCCGTTTTATTTTCTAACAGAAATGTAAGAAATTCCTTAAGTTCCATACCCCACCAGACACACTATATACTCAACCTGTGGATCATATACAAATGATGAGGTTGCTATAGCACGCAATCTTGTAAATAAATAAAATTGCAATGTAGGGAAATTGTTATACTTCGCTATCTTTTATAGATAAAATCAAGAGCGTCTTTTGAATAGCCGAAAATATATGTAAAAATATTTTATGATGTGAAAAAATATATAATCATTGCAGTCTTCGAGAAACCACCTCCGTCTGTGAAGCAGCATCGTCACCGATCAGGCTTGGGCAACGTATCACCCTCCGCTTCATACGTAGCCTTCCTGGCCGAGCGGTTAAGGCTCTTACTAGAAATCAATTTCCCTCTGGGAGCGTACGTTCGGATCTTCCCGACTGCAATAATTTTTTTTCTTTTTGCGAATTAATAACTTTAATTAGTTGTTAAAGTAAACAAGATCACGTCAAAATGTCAGTGCTTATGACATTTTATTTATTAGTAAACAGATTTGATGCGCTTTTGTTTAGATTAACAACGAATTAAAGCTAACCTCAGATTAATGGTTTTTATAAGACTGGCTATAAGTATTTTGTTTGTTTCAGTTTTATTAGAAATATTATGCTAGTTTTAGCTACTTTGTATATAATTATGAACATTTTATCCCCATTCGGACTTCTCGTTCCCAGTCTGGTGTGCTTCCTTTAGGGCCACATAACGGAAATGGCCATGGTAGAACGACTATTCATTTTATATGGGAACTGATCTCAATAATCAATCATCTTACACTGAAGAATTTGTTTGGGATAATAGGTGGCTTAGAAATAGAACTAGTTCGCTTGCTATTTTGAAATTTTGTTTACCTATACTCACCAATTTGAAAACGGAGTCTTGTGTTCGTTCATTCGCGGGGTTATGTAAATAGAAAACAGAAAATTATGCCAAATATTTAAAATGAAATTTACGACATGAGCACTTAAATTACGAAAATTTATTTACAGGCTTAATTATTACGTATAAATACGTAATTTACATAGGTATATTTTGCGTCTAGGGGGAACTGGGTGGACAAGAGTGATAAAATTGCTATTTTCGGATAGTATAAAAAATATCTTCTATATTCAATCCAATATGTTCAAATATCAAATCGTACTTAACATACTGTCGATATTTTCAAAATTATATTGCTTTAAGAAGAAAATCCAGGTTTATTTAGTAACCTTGGCGCATCTGCTTTACAATGTTCAATTATCACCCAGACATTCCAGAAGGTCATTCGCCTTCATTCTGGAGCTGTCGTTACACCTTATAGAAATCATACACAATTCTTTACCAATCCAAGTCTTGTCTATTTGAAACCATCATGCTTAACATTAGTTCGACTTAGCTTGGATTTTTGACCACTTTTTTTGTTGTGTACCCAAATAGCTATTAAAGGTGTGCGACAATCAAGTAGAAAACAGGAAAATAGATGGAGAACGAAATTTGCTTTATAATTTGCTATAATTTAATTATATAAATTTTGTCTTAATTTTACATTATATACACATGTCCAGATATCAACAATATACCTACCACAAACTATAGCGCAAGCTACGCAGAAAAATACCTCTTAATTTAATTTATGTATAAAACAAGGGGTTAAGTGTAAAAGCAGAACTTCACTTTCTTGGAAGTGATTTTCTGAACTTCGCCCTATTGACACACATTCTATTTTTTTCATTTCTTTATTTCGTAAATTTTCTTGTATTTTTTTGCTGTGTCAATAAAAGACATTATTATTATTATTAATTCTCATTTTAAATCTCACTTACTAGGTAAACGTAATCAAGGGAAAAACACCAACGCCAATAACCTTTAACAGAAAGCGCCAGTAATGGCACTTGGCACAAATTATGACACCACCGCGAGGGACGCTACTAATATTGGCAGCTGTCATATTGACGTGTGTGTTTGAATTTTCAATTTGAAAAGAAAAATTGGTGTTGATGATAAATGTAATGTGCACTTACTACTAACTTATTATACATAGTAATAAAATGTCCATGTCAATTTTAATGTAAGCTGTAAAAAATATTTACACAAGTAGCGTCATCTAACTGACAATTTATTGTTACTCGTTTAGTACTTTTATATGTAAAATTGCTTTGCTCAGTAGCAATTTGGACAGCATCTGTAACAAATTGAAGATTCAGTCTGGAGTCTGGAAGTTCCCAAGGTGGCAAAATAGGGAAATCTGTAATCCATCACATGCCCTACAGCTTAAATATACTTCTAGAGGGCGCGGAAATTTCTGTTGGCCCCGAGAATAAAACGAATTACATATTGATTGTTTTAGCTGCCACTCAATGGTACTGCCAGCAAAGATACTCCACAACGATAAGAACGTATGCCCGCATGTACCCCGAACGGATATCGCGTGCATATCAATAAGAGGATTGAATATTAACATTGCGTGTTCATTAAAATGCAGGTAGTGTGAAATTTTTATGACGCGGAAATTCAAATTGGGCAGGCATATTTGGCGTACGTCGAACTTTAGCTGCTCGTTTAAGCTTTGACATCTTTCGATTTTATTTGCAATTCAAAAATAAATAGCGTCTGCTTTGTACGACTAGTTGCACCTGTTGACACAACACTTTTTCCATACAGCCGATTAGGTACCGCTAGACGAATAAAGATACTTTTGAATAGGCTTTTTTAATATACATGCTCAAATCTGATGACTAGTTCGCATTCATCATTTCAACCTCTGTCTCGCCCTCGCCAGCTTTACAATCTCCACAATTAACGTTGACTGATGAATTGCCAAGTGGTTCATCTTGTCGCGAATTCGGCGACATTCGTAATTTATTATGTCACTTTTGGCCCCTTGTCAGCTGCCTGCTTATTTCGGGTCCTGATTTATTCGCAAATTTGTAGGCGCTGCACCTTAATATATTGAAATGAATTCGTATAAAATTAAGCCGCTTGGAATTGGTCAAAGTGGCGACGCTGGAGACTTTGTTTGGTTTATCAAGATTAATGATTAAGTTTTAGTTGTATAAATAATTTAAAATGATCAATACATTTTCTGCCAGTGAGCGTTTTAAGATTTCAAAATATTATTTATATGTGTGTCTACGTGGGTGCGTAAGTGCGTAGGTGCGCAAAAGCTTGTATATGATACTAGCTATACATTTTCGAATTCTCAAAATATTTTTGTTTATTATGACTTATTTTAAAGTTACTCAATGTATTCATACCATTCAACAAAGTCTTGTAGTAGAGAACTCATCTTTCACAGCATTAAACAATAATTGATCATATAATTTCAATATTCTGTTGATAATAATGATAAAAATGACGATATATAATATACTACTCTTCAAAGATTACAAGATAAGCTAGTTTTCTACATATCGTAAGCATCTATGAAAATCGACGAAAAGACACTTTTTGCACATATGTATCAGATTTAAAGTTTTATAAGCCACCCATTTTCTGAAGTCTGACTATCCAATCCATTAATCACCTGTTTCTATCGGGGAAGTGATGGACTGCAGATTAGTAACAAGACACGTACTTCAGAAAGGGTTACACGATTATAAAATCCACGAAAGGCAACGGGAAACCATCGTAGGGAACACATTTTTCTAGAACCTGAAATGTACATGTACTTTGCCATGAGGGATTAAACATTTTGCTTGTTAAGAGAAAAAGCAACGCATTTCGAGGTACGGTCTTTTGACGGATTTTTCGAATCGGCTGCGCCGTCGTTCTGATCTTGTCCGTCTTTGTCGCGGCGAGTACGCTTGCTTGTCCTCTTGCGATTTCCTATACACTTTTGTTTCGATCCTATCATAGCTTAGATGATGTCCTCCATTCAGCCCGATTTCAACCATTAGGGCTAAGTTGCACGTGGTCATTTGAGCCTGCTTTTTTGTCCGTGCCAAATTGGTTTAAAATTTCTAGCTGTTTTACTGGCCATATTTCTGTCCCGAGACTGAACCGCTTGATTCCTCCATTTTCTCGTCCCGTGTCTTACACGTGCTGTCAGAGTTCAGTCTGCTGCTTGCGTACGTTGCCGTTTATCCCGTTTGAGAGGCGGCCTTGGCCTATTTCGGCGTAGGCTGCGCTGAGTATCTAAAGTTGATTATCTGTATAGGATGAGCTAGTTCTTGCTGCTGTCGTCAGCAGGTAGTGCCGTTCTGGGAGTTTTGTATTGCACGTAGCAATGCCGAAATTTAACCTGCTTTAGTAATATATTTAACAATAATGTTGTAGGAGATAGTTATCCAAAAAGTTTATTGAAATACAAATTATGTTGTTGTTCCTTAAGGTCCAAAAGTCACACATATAAAAATTGGTAAATTATTTGACGTTTCGCCACTTTAGATGGCTTCTTCAGAAATGAATTTGATGCGTTATTACTAAAACACAAGGGTTAAAAATTAGATTAAGTGAAACACAAACATTTGTCAAGGCTTGCCAAGATGGCTTCCAAAAATGTTTATAATAATTATTAACAAAGTTTGCAAATGACTTAATAAAGCCACATTGCAGAGTATACGGCGTCAAGTAGATAAAAGTTAATAAAAATTTAAACAATCATTAGTGATTGAGGTTAAACATTAACTAAATATAGTCAATGTAATTGATTAATTAAACTTTTATAAGAAAACAATTGAAAGACATCTTGCTTTGATGAAACAAGCTGCCAGAATAAGGAAAAGTGCAAGCGTACGCATATTTAACTTGTGGTCAGGTCCGTATTTCGGAAAATTTTTGATGAGACGAAATAATTAAAATTTAAATAAATTTAGGGGAAACTACAAATTGGAAAGAAAAATTCGAACAGTTTTACTCAATTAAAAAATATGTTACATAGTAATAAGGGAGTTATTTATATAAATAAATTATGGTAAATAGTGGTTAGATTTTCAATGTCTGTTTTATAATTGATAGCATTTTAGGCTTTTTTTAATTTCGATCATTTCTAAGCACTTTATTTTACGAGTGTTAGCCTTTTTATGTAAAATAGGTGTAAACTTGTTTTTAAGGAATGTTTTAGTTTCTGCAATTTTTTAGTTAATTCATTGTTGTATTGTTGCTGTTCAAAAGTTAAATTTAAATTATTATTGTTTTTGTGGTTGGTTAGAATATTGTAAATGTTTGCTCGTAGTGAGTTTTGTTAAATTTATGATTCTTTGTTTGATGCAGGCAATTATATTTTCGTATGGTGGTTTGTCATTTGGAAATTAATTAAATTTAGGTCCTAGTTTTAAGACATCGTTGATGTTTTGTGGAATTTTAGTATTGGTTAAATTTACTACAAAAGTATTAGGATAGGTGTTGTGGTACATCAGTGTATGTTGGGTTGTATATATTTTCGGATTTAGTTGTGAGTTGTTTGATTTTTTTTAACTGAGTAAAACTGTTCGAATTTTTCTTTCCAAATTGTAGTTTATAACTAATTTAAAATACAAGAAAAGTGTTATAAACAGTTTAGTAGACCGGGCAATTAAACTATCTTGGAAACAATTTCATAAACAAAATTTAAAATTAATAACTAACATCCTTACAAATAACAATTATCCACTTAAATTCATAAATAAACAAATCAAATTTCGATTACAAAAAATAAAAAACAAACAAAATATTTCTTGTAACTTACAACGTAACTGATTGGGTTCTGATTTTAATATTCCTGACTCAGTATCTCTAAACAAATATACCGATGGGGCCACAATTATACGGATGGGGCCATAATTATATATAACAGCAATAAGATAACATGAATAACAAAATAAAATGCTTGAGTAAGAAAGAGATGGCCATACGAAAAAGTTATTTTAGTAGGCATGTTTAGTTGACAAATGTCATAATTACATTAAGCGTCCAGCCTTCTCGTATATTTGCTACTATGTTTATCTCTTTCTTACTCAAGCAATACGAGTTATTTTCTTATTCATGTTATCTCATTGCTGTTATATATAGTTGTGGCCCTATCGGTATATAACAGCAATGAGATAACATGAACAAGAAAATAGAATGCTTGAGTAAGAAAGAGATGACCATACGAAAAAGTTATTTTAGTAGGCATGTTTGGTTGACATCTGTCATAATTAAAATCAGCTGAAAGCCTACTCGTATATTTGCTACTATGTTTATCTCTTTCTTACTCAATCAATACGTGTTATTTTCTTGTTCATGTTATCTCATTGCTGTTATATATAATTGTGGCCCCATCGGTATATCAATACCTTACATACCTAATATTTCGGAAAAAATAGAAAGAGACTTAAAGAAATATAACATCAATACAGCTTATAAAAATTACAATACAATAGGAAAGCATGTATACTCAAACCTCAAAGACAAAACACCTATCAACATGCAATCTTAGTTTATCAAATTGATTGTAATAACTGTATTTCTACTTACATAGGCGAAACAAAACAACTATTAAAAAACCGAATATATCAACATAAATACTCAATTTTAAAAAAATTAATTTCACCTTCCAATAATAAAACTGCACTCACAGATCACACTATAGAAACTTTCCATAACTTCAATTTTACAACATCTAAAATTTTACATACAGAGGCTAACACTCGTAAAAGAAAGTGCTTAGAAATGATCGAAATTTAAAAAGCCCAAATGCTATCAGTTATAAAACAGACATTGAAAATCTAAGCACTATTTACCATAATTTATTTAAATAACTCGCTTATTACTATGTAACATATTTTTTAATTGAGTAAAACTGTTCGAATTTTTCTTTCCAATTTGTAGTTTCCCCTAAATTTTTAAAATTTTAATTATTTCGTCCGAAATACGGACCTGACCACAAGTTAAATATGCGTACGCATACATTTGACAGCTTGCACTTTTCCTTATTCTGGCAGCTTGTTTCATCAAAGCAAGATGTCTTTCAATTGTTTTCCTTATAAAAGTTTAATTAATCAATTACATTGACTATATTTAGTTAATGTTTAAATTTCAGCAAATTCATTTTTAGTTTGAGGAGATTCAGGTATTTATATCAAGAATAACATTTTCTGATAAATGGATAATACAAAAACACCATATGTGTCCTAATTTATGACGGACACGGTATATTATATTATATATTATCATATACATATAGTGCTTTCGTAAAGTACGGGATAAATTGGTTAAAAATTCAAGCAATAACTTTTGGAAAAAACTCTGAGACCCGTCGATTTTTGTTATTTTTATTTCAGTATTTTTTCATAAATTCATACATACAGGATGACCGGCGTAGGAGGTATGATGTCTTCGATGTTTTTTTTAAATAGCAGCCATTTTTTTCTACGAAATTTGAAAGAACACATTCTTTTACTTACGCTAAGCCGATATTTGCGTATAGGTGATACACTCACACAACTTCTTTTTACAGTGATCTTATAATTAGCCAAAAATTTAATTTTTTTATTTTTGAGCATTTGTTAAAATTTTAAAAAATTAGAAATTCTACAAAAACGATACAAAATAGAGTGTTAGTTGAACAGACAAATTTTCTCTAACATTTTAAGCTGAATTCAAAAATGTAATAATATACTGGGTGTTCTATTTAAAATAGGAGTTAATAAAAAAATAGAAAAAAAAACAAAAAAAAACTATTTTGGAAGTATTCAACTGGAAAATCACCTACCTCACATCAATACACATTAAAAATGTAATAAAAATAACAGACACACATACAGACAGACAGACCAATGAACAAAAACATATTTTTTGGGTTCAGGGGACTCGAAAACGTGAAGATCTGTTGAAAACTCAATTTCGAATTTTTGGGATGAATCCAATACTTCCTTTATCGTAAAAGGAAGTAAAAAAGCAATTTTAAAGTTGCAAAATACTAAGTTTAATTTTAGGAAGGATGTTTTTACGTTTTTATCAATGAGAGCAATTAATAAAAAACATGTTGGTCGTCTTGGATACTGTCAGGCAGTTAACGGTGCAATTTTAAACCGTTTTTCTTAATTTTTGATCATGTGACCTATACTCAAAAATTTGCTTAGCGTAAGTAAAAACGGTGTTCTTTAAAATTCCGTAATAACAAAAGGAGGTTTTCGATTAAAAACAAAAACATGGATGACATCGTATCTCCTATGCGCGTCACCATGTATGTATAGATTTTATTTGAAAAAAAGCGCAAATAAAAATAAAAATCGACAGGTCGTAGCGTTTTTTCCAGAAGTTATTTCTTGAATTTTTCACGAATTTATCCACTACTTTACGAAAGCACTGTATATTAATGGAATGGGAAGGAAATCTCGTTTTCATATCAGAGCCAACTATGAGTTTCATATAAAAAATATAAAGTTCCTATCAAAACAGTGCCTTAAGAACTTAGAAATGACTTTTCTCTGTTTTAATAAGTAAGCGAGAAACAGTCACAAAACAAAAAGTCGAAAAATGGAACTTTTGTTTATGACTTGAAAGGCGATAAGCAATTTTTATTTTCACCATTGAGCTTTTCTCGAAAAAGGAGATCGAGGATAGGGAAGGAGGGTCCATTT